>JAVCKZ010086907.1:0-12106 GCA_034780755.1 Lepetodrilus elevatus
TGCAGAGGGGCGACATTCGAAAGAAGAAACGGGTAAAAAGGCTCGATTTGCACGTGCTGATGCTCTTCTTCACATACACCGCACGTGCAAATTCAGCCTATTTGTCTGTTCATTCTTTCGAGCCTAGAGCCCTGAATGAATATGATATTTGAGCTCTACAATAGTGATTGAAGGATATAAGTAGTTGGCCTCTAGCTCCAGGAAGTAGATCTGCTGCTGCAGGTTCTTGATGTACTCCGCCTCCACGGTGCCCATGTCCTGGCTGTTCATGTTCAACTTCCTGGAAGCACGGAAAATAATTTAACAGGATTCAGGAATGCAGTGCTCAAAATAGACAGGGTGCCGGTGGTCATTTGAAAAATATGCAATGTTAAAGGAATAATATCACAGTTGATAGACCTGGATAATGGACAAACTAATTTCGATCTGAGACTAATTGCGCTTGATTGGACTACAGGGGGTTGCATTGGATATTTATCTACTAAACAGTGGTGGAAGGTTTTTTGGAAGTACAAACATGATTTTATGTATGTCAAGTGAATGTACTTTACCAAACTTGCCCAAAGGCAGGTCTCTAGACAAAGCATGTTCCTGACGTACAGGGGCAAATTAAATTGTGAGTAGCAGGCACCATACTTTTTTAACATTTAGAACCTTTGGTGCCTTTACTACTTAGCCTTACATGTCCTGTGGAGAGATAACTCTCAAGTTGTGTTAGCCTGAAGCCCTGAAAGGACTTTTGTCTGAGTATCTATAAATTAATAGATTTTTTTTACAAATGGCCAAATATCAGCGAGAGAGTTGCTATATAAAATGGGAGATGACCACGAGTTGAGGATGGATCTATTCATGCTCAATACACTTGACTTACCCAGAAAATACAGCACCATAACCGTTAGTACTTTTGCCCAAGGTGTCCCTCCTGATAAGACTTGAAGATTTCCCGTCTGCTTCGAAGCTAACTACAATAGAATTAGAAGCACATGGAGAATGCTATGTGTTAAAACAGCAGGGATAATAACTATCTTTAAAACGTACTCACCTGAATAATGATACAAATAACAAATTTTACAAAAGACATGAATTCCCATTCGCCCTTATAGGGATACCTTTAGCATTGGGAGAAATGGCCCAGGCGAGTGTTAATTGCGAACCCTGTTATAATTATATATAATAATACACTAATATATATTTAAATACCTCAATAAAATTGCTAATTGACAATTGGAAAGATATGTAATAAATAATGATATATATTTAAGATATATATGTATGTATATTCTCAAACAAATACAAATGTAATCATATGAAGGTCTGCATGTATTTCCTATAGTAAGTCACCATGAACAATGAACAACAACAAATAACAACAACAATTAATAATAAAAATAATAATAACAATGATAATAATAGTCACACACTGCAAACATGTATAATCTGATAATATAGAAAAATAATGAAAGCATTTTAAGCATGATTATCTAATGTTGAAGTCATAACTGTAGTCACAGCATTACAGCCTTAAACTACAAGTACAAGTACCGGTATCTATAAATATGGTCTTCTTTATATAATATTGCATTTTTCTACTGAATTAGAATGAGTGAACTGGATAAAAACAAATGTACGGTAGGTATGTTCCACATTCACTCCAACATGAGGAAATATCATTAGTTAGGTTTTGCTGTGAATAAGTGTGATACTAGATCATGAAGGCAAGGGGAGGTATATTCTATTTGCGGCTATAGTCAAACACTGCTAGCCCCGATTTCTCAAAATAAATCTGAGTTTGAGATTTTGCTCAGCTGAGATTTCTTCCATTGACTCAGTACTGTAACTTGAGTAAAATGCTGGTTTAGAGTTTTTACTCGTTGCAGCACTTTAGACGGACAATGAGAGAAATATCAGCAGAGTAAAATCTTATTTAATTTTGTTTCGAGATATTGGGGCCTGGTGGAACTAGGAAGTGTTGGAAGGACAAGATCCCATAAACAAATTATATTATTTGTCAGCCATGTAGCTGCCTATTAGCAGATATGCAGATGCTTCCACATCAATCTAGAGCTAATGCTATTTTTTAAACAATACATATAATAAGCATAGTGTACAGTTACAGTACTGGCTCTGATTGGCGGCATGCTCGCTAGTGTTAAAGACAACTGAACATTGATACCCATGTCGTCTTCTCGAGTCCCATCAGTATAATTACGGATGTCAAAAAGCTTGAAGTAAGTGCATTTTAGATAGATAAATGGACACTCTATCAAACGATTCCCACATGTGCGTGAATGCAGGCCATATATTGCAGTTACGTCCTGGCATGCTTGACCAAGTGTACCACCTGATAGAGCTTCCCCTCTGCCGTCAATACAGTCCCACGCTTAGCTTCCCCTCTGCGATCAATACAGTCCCACGCTTAGCTTCCCCTCTGCCGTCAATACAGTCCCACGCTTAGCTTCCCCTCTGCCGTCAATACAGTCCCCCGCTTAGCTTCCCCTCTGCCGTCAATACAGCCCCATGCTTAGCTTCCCCTCTGCCGTCAATACAGCCCCACGCTTAGCTTCCCCTCTGCCGTCAATACAGACCCACTGTGATATGACGGTCAGAGCTTCTTGGCCCAGCTGAACATGTCCTATGCACTGACAATTCTATTTAGCGAAGTCTTGGCTACCCTAGCTTTAAAACTAGTTAAGCCATTGGCCCTATTAATGGCCGGGTAATGACTATGCTGAGCTATATACTTGAAGTGAGAATAGCTGAAGCATCTAGTCACTACCCGGCCATTAATAGGGTCAAGTTAAGCCAGATCTAATATTTTTGTTTATTGGTGCAAGCTGTATACACTGGTGTAAAAGTGGGGGAAATCAGAAAAAAAACATACCTTTGGGATCGGATCTTGTAGGAGAAGGGCTCCGTGACCTAAGATGTCTGCTCCATTCATAAACACTAGTTTGCGTTCCAAGGGGTTCAGATATTTTGGACATTGTTTACAGTGTTGTTATTGTTGATGTATGGGGACGTCGTAGTTAAACGTCGGTCTTTTATGGGAGGGCTTTAGCCCAGTACAGGAATATAAATAATATAACGATATGTACGCAACATGCAGGTTAAAACCTGCACGCTTTGTTATCAAACCAGACACTGTGACGGCGACACACAAGCACACTGTCACAGTCACGTCTCCTGACGATATTCCAGAAATGGGAGAATAAACGTTCAAATGTCCATCTGTTCACGCCTTTTTTGCCGAAAATGATAAAAAAAACAGAACAATGCAAACAAATTCTTAAATCGCACAAGATCCTGACAAGGTTACAAACCTTCAATTTGTCTCGGAAGTGATCGACTTCGGAAGGTAGATGAATTTCTAGACATTTTTTTCTTGACAGGAAGCAGGTTGAAACGCGGCGCCCGTTAACCGGCAACGGCAAAAAGTACTTTCCTCACAACTATCGGAGTTGAATAAGATGTGCTCAGATTCTTTAGGATTGCATAGTAGGTCGTATTCAAGCTGATATATCATCTAATGAAAAAGATAAATACAAAGCCAGGTCTTCTTTTTAAATGTTGTGAAAGTTGTGAAAATGTTGTTGATCAGGATTTTATAAAACTTCTTTAACTCTATTAACTCTATAGATGCCCTAAACTATTTTAAATTAAAGAGCTGTGTCTGTGCCTAATTCAGCAACAATTAGATCCATTCTACATGTACTCAGTAACGGTTTACCGTTATAATTCAGGGGCGGATTCAAGGGGGCCACCCGGCTTGAGACCCCCCTAGAATTTTGTTCAATAAACATGTATTTTGTATTATGGTGAAATTATGAGCCCCCTCTAAAATGCACTTTGAGTCCCCCCTAACCTGAAAGTATGGATCGGCCCCTGTAATTATTTTTTATATATCAATTAATAATGGAAGACATATTGTGGGCATAGGAAGATTTTATTCCCCCAAAATCTTTTAGGTAAATATTTTCTATCAATTGATAATGACACTTTTTATGTTTCAAATACTAGTAATAGCCTAGCCTATATACGCGTGGTGAAAGATCGGAATATAATTGATCGGAATATAAT
This sequence comes from Lepetodrilus elevatus, assembly GCA_034780755.1. Classification (NCBI taxonomy): domain Eukaryota; kingdom Metazoa; phylum Mollusca; class Gastropoda; order Lepetellida; family Lepetodrilidae; genus Lepetodrilus; species Lepetodrilus elevatus. The sequence continues at coordinate 4,078 of JAVCKZ010086907.1, forward strand.
TGATCGGAATATAATATGATACTATCTTAGTATCTAATGAAGCTATATATACCTACCGGTAGTAGCTAGACTACACATGGATGACTAAAATACAATCTTGTGTAAATTGACAGTTTTCAGCTATTTTGAGGAGCTTTGTTGTAGGAGAAATGTGATCGTACATTGGAGTTCAAAATGCAAAGCACATGCTCGTCAGCATATATAATTGCATTTGTACCTACAAAAATGTTTTTACTGTTGTAAAATAGGTACAATTCCATTGCAGTTTACACTTCCTGTATAACCCAAATAAAATACCGTAAAATCTCACATTTCCTCTTGTTTCCCCGACTAAGGGAGATAACTCAAAGTAATCTTTCACAATCACAAATATGAGGTATAAGTGGAGCGAATTCTAATGATTTTGGTGATAAGTGTGTAGGTGAAATGTGCATGGCTGTTGTCTTTTATGTACCTTACGCTGCATCCCGATTTATTACCCGTGAACCATGCTAAACAACATGAATCAAACAGAAACTTAAGGATACGATCCTTTGTAATGGCATATTAAGATTTTGTCTGGAGTCAACCTAAGGCCTAGACTTCTGTTTGCCTATCACCGGAAGTTCTAGATTTATACGATATTCTTCGAAATTCTAAAAATAGACATGACGCACTTATATGGGCACTTATTTAGGCTTAACCCTCTCCCTGCTTAAGTTGCCCGATCACATGCAGAAATAGAACACTTTGATTTTATTCAGCAGGGAGAATCTGATCAATGTCATCTCAACAGGGTGTTTTGATTTCACATGATATGCCAATGTCACTTAACGTTCTTCCTCCTAGATCAGCCACAGCTCTTTGGGTCATCTCCAGTTGCCTCCAGCATGGACAGCTAAGAACAATTAAGACTACACAATCCCGTTATCATCTTAATGTGGTACTGCTATCATTAATTTGATAGCTTAAAGGCATAATATCACGGTTGATTGACCTATATAATGGACACAAATTTCGATCCGAGACTAATTACGCATGATTTGTTCACCCTAAGGTATTTATTTACCCACGTACTAGTACTTACCCCCCAGCACTCGACAGTTATAAAACAAATGATATTTTATGTTAAATAAGGGAGCATTCCGCTATTTATATTGTCTGTGATGTATTCCTATTCTAAGAACGATTTCGGGCAAACATTAGAGTTACTTCCCCTTTGAATGATGTATTTAGAAGGAGTCTATCGGGGAGGGGGTTGCATTGGAGATTTGTCAACGACAGAGGGACGGAAAGCTTTTTGGAAGTACAAACATGATTTTATGTATGTCAAATGAATGCACTTTGCAGTTATGGCCAAGAACTAGTCCAAAACAACCATAAATATCTGTGATATTATGCCTTTAAGACACAAGAGTAAACAATGTATTTGGATATGGCTCTATTGCACACTCAGTATTTACGGTGTTGTCAGAGGGGGTATGTTTGATAGTGATGTTTATTTCGTGGATATTCAATACTACACCATGTAACCTTTTGAGAACCAACAGCTGGGGTGCGTTCAAACACATACTACAATTTCATACTTTATAATACGCTACTTTTCTAAATGTACTTGCTGGCTGAACGATTTAGTAGCAAAATAACGGGAAAACGGTTTACACATGCGTCCAGTCCATTCCCTTCATGCTTTGGGTGTTTTTACTATTTGCTACCAAACACTACGGGCTCAAATGCTGAAGCAAAACGTAGCACAACATATAGTAGTACTATCAGTGTTGGCTGAACGACTATTGTAGTGCTATGTATCAAAAAGTATCAAATTGTAGTCTGTCCTGAACGCACCCCAGTTTTTACTTGAAGCAAGTCCCATAATTAAAGTTGTAATTAGAATAATCTTTGCACAGGTCAAAGGTCACTAGCAGGTTTATTACATATTCTGATACAACTATATCCCAAACCATCAGAGAAATCACCTGGGGTGCGTTCAAACGACACAGGGCCGAGTAAGCTGCTAAACTGGTTCCCTGTCCCATGTACACTTCATAAGACTCTTGAGACAGTGGCAAGTTTGGTGATCCGCTTGTACGCCCTTGAGCATATTTGATTCAATACTCTAGGTCACACGGTCACATGATGAAATTAGCCAAAGAGGGTACTCGTATCATCAAGATTGTTTGGTCATTGGCTAATTTCATCACCCTAGGGTTGGTCGAGTGTTTGAAATGAACATGCTCCTTGTGTCTTTGAATGCACACCTGTTTGAACATTGATGCTGGGCTCTTTATACTTTTGAGTATCAACCGGGGACTCGTCGTCTGTAGACTGTTGGTTGGAAGCTGCACAAGGCGTACAGGAAGTGGTGCAAGTGTTTGGTTGCAGCCAACAGGCGATACATACGCCATGGACACGTGTTTAGCTAAGAACCAATCTTTTCTGGCTCAGTGCGAAACTGTTTGTTGGATCTTCGTATCAAATGAATGTAGGCTAAAAACTGCGATATGTTATGCGATATTGAATGAATTATTGTTTTACGTCACAGCGGGAATCTTTTACCCATAGGTGATGACTATGTGCTGTGCTATTGCCTGGCTTTAAATAGCATGAGTGAACTCCACTATATACCACACGTAAGCTCATATACATGGTCATTCCGATTTTACCGAAACATATCATATTGCGATTGGTGTAAATAATTCCAAGCCAGTGTCAACAAGTGACAGGTCTCATGAGAAAACCACACTGCACAAATTCAACAGTTTATTGTAATCAACAATATCTTCCAACTCCCCACCCAATTCATTTCCCCATCCCACCTCCAGCCCCACCCACACCACATCAGTCAAAGTCCATGTCTGGGACATGAGGTTCGGCCGTCTCTTCGTCGCGACACTTCGAGTGGACCAATTCCCGTCGTATCTCCACTGTGATGTCGCCCAGCGTCTGTGCACGTAGCAGATCCATTAAAGCCTCTTTCTGCTCGCTGGAGATGTCCTCCTTGTACCTCTGGACGAACGTCAGTAGACTTTGATGCCACAGAACGGGCAACTCGCGTTTGTCCGTCACAAACCTGCAAGTCGCAATACACCACATTACTCGAATGTTGTCCACACATTCCTACACGTCTATTACAGTTTCCAAGGTAGAATAGATTATACCATTTGATTTAACGCTCTCCATGTTGGATTAGACACAGAAACTTATCTTTGGGGCATATCCGATTGCCTTCAGCAGGCAGAGGGTCAAACTACATTTATTCTCATGAAAATACAAACTAGACCAATTGACAAGACATAAATAAATATATACATCAAGAGAAGTGATTAAACAGGATTATGACATCTTATATTAATGAACATTTGCATACGTTCTAGAATGAAAACAAATAAAATCATTGTTTTAGAAATTTGTGAGTGAGTCACCAGTGAATATGGAGTTTAACATCGCTGCGGAAATCTTTCACCCATTGCGACGATGCATATGAGCAAATGGTGACCAGTATATGCCCCTGGGGGGACTATTCTCGAAACGTTTTTATGATCTTCTTGGTCCTACTATATGAATATTTAAGATTTTCATAAGAACATTTTGAGAATAGGCCCCCTGGTGGTCAGAAGTGGATGTATGTCATACCAGTTGATAAAACTCCAGCATATTTAACTGCCAGACATGAGGACTGATAAATCTGAGAAGTTACCCGTTCTCATATACAGTAGACCTTGCATATAACGGCCTCGCATAAACCGGACACTCTGCTATAACTTACTGAATCAGAAGTCCTGGTCCCATCTAAAGCTAATTACGTTATATGCATATAACGGACTTTGTAAATAACAGAAAAAAATAGCCGGTCCCAATTACGTTATATGCGAGGTCTACTGTATGTTGGCGAGTGATCGATTATATACATCTTTAAAAAAAAAATCCCCAAACTAGTCATACCTGACAAAATGATGCAGCACAGCATCTACTACTCTGTATGGAAGAGCGTACTTCTTGTCCAGCAGAGTTTTCAGGAAGATACTATTGGCACCATTGTAATCCATTTCCGCAATTTTCAAGATGGCCGCCGCCGAGTGCAGCATAGGGATGCTGTTTTTCAACAGGATGCTTGAAATGATGATGGCTTCTCTCAAAGTACAGTCACCAGCCTGCAAGATGGAATAACAGTTTAATACTAATACAGAACTCTTTCTCAACAAAACTAACCTTTCAGTTGCAAAAGTTTGTCAAGAATGTTTTTAACAAAATTGATTGCCTACCATTTTTTGTTCATGTTCAATTTTTGGTTACATATGACATCTTTCTTTCATCATGTATTATTATAATTGTCAAAAGATTCATGCACTGTCGGCGGAATATTTTCAAAATTTGAAAAAATTGGGTCGGCAGATCCGTAAACCATGGAATAAAATAATTATTCAGTTAGAATTTAACTTTAAAATGTAATTGCCCGAATAATGACATTTATAAGAAAACATGATATTTCCACTAGCCCATAGGATATGTTTAACATTATGATGAATGGATTTGGCTGGCAGGTGAGTGGGAACTTCTAAGCCTGCTATGGCCTGACAAATACAACTAGATACATACCTCGCAGAGGGGAAGCAATATTCCCTTGAAGAAAGCAGCAGGCTTGAACAGCGACTTCTGCAGTGCCTGTGGAGCAAAGCATTTACTTTGTAAACATACAAAGATTGCACTGCATAGCTTTGGTTAATACCTTCATGGCCACAAGAAATATTAAATACATTTTTCTTTAACTCTCTCCAACTGGAGATGTCATTGAGAGCAGTACCGTTGTCTAATCCAGCATGAAGAGGGTTACGGTCATAGAAATTTAGATTTCCATCATGTAATATTTTAAGTCTAAGTTTGAATGAGCATGTGAATACAGGGCTCTGGACTAACTATATGCCCGACGTACAGGGGCAAGTTAAATTTTTAACATTTTGCACCTTTGATGCCTTTACTACTTGCCCTGACTTGCTCTGCGGGCAAGTAACTCAGAATGTTAGTCTAGAGCCCTGGAATAATATCACGTGATCAACACAATTATATGACATAATTTGCAGGTATTATGCTACCAGAGACACCCTAAAGAACTATGCCTAATTCTGCAGAGAAGAGGTTAAATCCGTAACAGTGGCATTCGGGCAGATCCAACCAGCATACTAACCATATACAAGTGGAAATTGAGCCTTTTATACTCGGCAATGTCATCTCTCACTCGTGGATAGAGAACCAGGTTGAAGAACCTAAAAAATAATAGAAAATAAATAATTTACCCTAATAATTCAAGCCCTCTAATAGTTCGAACACCTAACTAAATCGCAAAAATAAAGAAAATACGAACATGGCCAATTTCTTAAAATAAAATGTTTCTAATTATTCAAATGCAATCATTTTTCTTTCACAACAATTTAAAACAATGAATTTATCTATTTTTTAAATCCTTCATTTATTTACCATTTCATTTACAATCATATTCTGTACTTTAATTTGGTTATCCTCAATTATATGAACACAGATTGTAGATTTTCGTCTTATAATACCGTCAAACAGCTACAAATTTAATTAGTTTCTCCTGTTTGATTTATTAGGGTAATTATGGTAATCTAGAAAGTTGGTGTCTACGCATCCTCGCACCCCAGCAGTACTTCATTCTGTTCATGGCTCACTCCATGCTGTAACCATGGCACACATCTAGAGGGAAATATGCGCAAACATCCAACAAATTAAATTAAATACATTTTAACATATTTATTTATAGCTCCTAAACTGTTTGCGCAAGTTTCTCTTGTGATGTGTGCCAGGGGTGCCACATGAAATGAGTCCTGAACGGAATTAAGTACCCCTGGGGGTGTTACAGTACTTGAACTTCAATAAATATACTATATTTTTTGTACCTTTGTGCCATTTTGGCGTTGAGGTTTGATACAAATATCCGAGTGGCTTGATACATGGATGCTGCAGACCAAGTATCGGGTTCTGTTAGGTAAAGAATCTAAAACATACAATATCGGAATTGGTTATTTGCCGAAAATGACATAACATTAAAAAAATAAAAAGATAAGTAACATTGTAACACCAAAGATTCCATTTGTCTTGGAATTTTAAAAGAATATTTTCAGTTCTTGAGAAAGGTTAAATTTGCTTTTGATGTTTTGGTGAATTGCAATATTATAAATTTCATAATACGGTATTTGCTGATTTATTCTTGCCTGTTCCCAATTTTGTAATGATGGGATGATTTTGAAAGCTTTGGGTAGTTTTCCAGATCTATATCGCTGAAGAATCTTCCGTATGTTCTTATACATTGCCACCACTCTGTCGTCCAGTTGCTGCATCTGCACACTGGCATTGTCTGAAAATTATAAATAACAATTATTAATATCACTCTCTTAAAAAATATACGAAAATAATTAATAGCGTTTCATCTGAAAAGTTCAGACTTGTAAAACAGTGGAAAAATAATAAAATTAATTCAAATAAATTTGACTTTTATTGCCATGATTACCTGACATTTGTGATTTCATCTCTGTCTGTTTTTCTGTTATCTTTTCCATAATGATGTCAGCGAGTGTTCTCCGTACAGGCGGGTTTGTAGACATGAACAGCTGCAGAGCTTTCTCGTCAGCATCTTCGACATCCTAAAAGTATAGTTTTAATAATAATACAATTAACGTACACCAACATGGCAAATATATGTAGTAGATCAGCACACTCCTCCACAACACAACGTCTGCAAATGAAAAACAACAAGAATCAAGATGTAGAAAGTCCACTTATTAAATTGCCATTCCCCCAAAAAAAATAGGATCCGTACATAGGTGAAATAAAAAAATTACAAAACCCAAATGAATAATTATACTCACAATCTGTTCATAATAATCATCATCTGACTGAAGTTCATCTTCCGAATCGGATCCATCGTTTTTAGAAGTTGTACCTAGGCTGACCGTTCTGGGAGTTTTCTCCTTGAGTCTGAAGAAATAACATTGACATTTTGAAGTCATACTATACAATATTTTTATATTGATAAATTGTTCACGAATCTATTTCACAAATATGTAAATACATACGGTATATCACCGCACATAAATACAGTATTTTGCGCATGTAATCATCACCATATATTTAACAAATTTGTTACACAATACAAATTTACCATACATGTACTGCCCAACTATACATTCCTTCGGTATCTAAACATGGATTCTCTCTGAATGGTCGATATTAAGTTATGTTAATTGATATTCACCAATGCCTCTCAACTTAAAAACGAACTTCCAAATAGCATTATATCCCAGGGTATTTGACAGAGGTTAAGTGTAGTCATAATGACTTGTGTCTCCACTTGTACAAAGTATAGTTTTGGCCTGAACTATCATAATATTATAATAGTTCAAGGAAAAACTATACCTTAAACATGTTAAAGGCATGCTATCACAGATGTTTATGGTTGTTTTGGACTAGTTCTTAGCTACAACTGCAAAGGACAACCTGAATATGGTTATATTTGTATTTGCTTCATTATATCAATGCAAGGGAACATAACTCCTAAATAATACATTTGCAACCTTTGCTTGCAATTCCTTCATAGATCAGTTGGTGCATCAAAGACAAGATAAATAGCGGAATGTTCCCTTTTTTTTTATATACAATTAATATTTTGATAACTATCTAGTACTGGGGTTTTGATAGATTGAACTTATGATTTACTTCGCAATGGGAATCTTTCACCCATAGGTGAGGACTACAAGATTACTTAACCCTCTCCCTGCTGAAGGCAACTTAACTTGCCCAATAACATGCAGAAATAGAACACTTTGATTTTATTCAGCAGGAAGGTTAATAAGATTAATCTAGTATTGGGGACTAAGTACATCAGTAAATAACAACTTTTGGGTGGACAAATCAAATGTAGTTAGTCTCATATCAAAATTAATTTGTTCATTACATAGGTAAACCAGTGATAGAAATAGAATTTTAGAATTAAGGGGTCATTGTGACCCCCTCTAAGAAGAGTTAGGGGGTCATGTCC
>JAVCKZ010086918.1:0-12103 GCA_034780755.1 Lepetodrilus elevatus
ATAATGATAATGATAATGATAATGATAATGATAATGATAATGATAATGATAATGATAATGATAATGATAATGATAATAATAATAATAATAATAATATTATAATACTACTAATACTAATACTACTACTACAACTACTACTACTACTACTACTACTACTACCAATAATAATAATAATAATAATAATGTGTACATTTATATTGCACCAAATCGAAAGCATGCTCAATATATAGCTCATAATATAATAATACACGGTGTACAAAATAAGCTAAAAGAAACTTTAAAAACACCTGTTTCATGTGTCGCGTTTCTATATTTATATCAAGATGAAATGTATATTAAATCAGTGATATACTTATTCAGAGACGCCTAGTATGTTGCTTTATTATTATTATTATTATATATTTATAATCCAGCACATTATTTGCAGCGTCTGGTGCCCAAAGTTGTTTTAGCTGTTAGTCAACGAATGATACGTGAAGAAATAAAAATCGCCGAGTGAATAATCCAATCAGTCAAGGAGCCAATGAGAAGACCGAGAACGGATTTACTTGTATTATTTTGCTACGACTGAAACTAGCATTGGATTAAAAGATAATCTTAATACATTTAAAATAAATTATTTGTTCTGTCATTAATCAGGATTACACTTGGGACCGTGATTACATGGGGCTTAAGCATTGTAAACAAATAAATACAAAAATGTTTTCCTTGTCAAATTCCAGTTTAAATAAATAGGAGAAACTATAGCTAAAGCGAGTATGTTTATATGTTAGCGGCAATAAGGACGATCCAGTAATAGGTTCAACATTTCAAGTTATAAACATGTTGCAGTAGCACCTAAGTTTATAAGTATTTAGTTAACATTAATATTAGTTCCCAAAATAGAATGCATGACAGTATAAAAAAAATGATATGTTCCCAAAATAGAATGAATGACAGTATAAAAAAATTATATACATGTTCTCTCACCACGCATTTGTATTCCGGTGTGTATTTGTAAGTGCCATAACATGTGTGGAGTTCTATAAATGTCCTTCTTCTTCTTAAGATTATTATTAATATTAGTATTATTATACACATTAGCGATATTTGAAATATTTAACGTACAGCTGCCACCAATGACGAGTATACTAGATGTATGTGTAATATAGAATACTAGTACTAGTAGTTTACATAATGCTTAAAATTAGTCAAAAAACACTCGCGTATTAATATAGGCCTAGCTAATGTCTATACAAGATCTAGAGGTATTGGTCGGGGCTGCTCATTTGTCTATACCACGTTAATTAATCTCAGACAAACTGTCTCAAATATTTGATTGAATTTGTATACTATAGCGCGATGGGATTATCGCCGGCGACCAACATTGTTCTAACCTCTGAACTAAATCAGGACGGTACCACAACATGGGGCAGACCAGTGATCAGCTAGCGGTCTAATTAGGCTACTGTTTTCTGATGATTCGTAGACGTCTAGTCTGGATAACCTGATTTCTCAATAGTACGTGGAATGGGATTAGTACTGTTATTTTAGATTGTTTGGTTTACCAGTAATCAGAGAAACAAACAAAGCTAAACAAATCTAAACAAAGCTCAACTCGATGTAGTGATTTTGTACAATAAACGTTATGTTGATTCGATTCGAAATAACTCTTCCCAGTTCAGATATTTTATATTTATACAAATTGTTACTTTTACCCAATTAAAATATATCTTTGGTCAATAAATATATGTTTATGCTAGACGAATAAGAAGAAAGTGAAGAAGAGTAGCCTTACTGTCGTATTATACACGAAAACAACATGCATGCATGTAGGCCTATACTGTATTTGTCTTTCGGAAGATGCCAACTATCTATATAATCATAACAATTATTAATCTAGTCTAATTGTAATGCACCAAATTCACTTGATACGGTAATCGTTCACTATCGGAATTAACATTGTACATTTAATAAACATTCTCGCTAAATGCAAACGATTTGATGATACTCAAATTTCGCAAATATACGCAGTGATCCGGTCATAATTAAAGTGTATTGGTGCCCGCTCTCTACTCATTCTCAGACTATGCGTCTCGATCAGTTGATTGGTATTATATTAGCAATGGTCGGTGACTAAAGTTGTTTCAGCGATTCGATGTTTTAGAAAGGTGTAGACAAAGCCTTGTCTCCGTTGTTAATCACGACTCAGTATTGTTCCTCTAAATGACAATGAAAACACAAGTCTGTGCGTTCCATTCACCGGCGTACCTAATCGCTTGTTAGACTCTTGCATAATCGGATTGAAAAAAGGTTTGTAAGTGCTCGTTTCCTAATCATAAATGGATACGTCTCGGTGGGAAACAATATACTATGTTATGTGTCTGCATGATCGATATCGATACAGCTTCAAGTGATCTCCACCCCCCACCCCCACACCCCTACACAATCACGCACGTACGCACACACGCACACACACATATACACCAGACCACACACACACACACACACACACACACATACACACACACACACATACACACGCCTTCTTCCAATAATTATACTAGCAATACGGTTCGTACCCCACAAGAGGTGATTGCTTCAAGGCAAATGTGACCCTCATTCACCCTCTAAGGCATTTTTCTGGTCAATTTATTTCTTAGTGAGGGTTAAACTTCGACACATGACCCACAAGCCACATTCCAAACAATTACAACAGTTAGCAGAAATTACCCTTCGCCATGCGATGCCTGTCGTATCTGTGCCACTTAACTTCAGCCACGTCGGAACACGTTGTAACACACGCACGCACACGCACACACCACACATACACGCGCGAAAGCATCCCCCCCCCCCCACACACGTGTGTATATATAGCAGACACATGTATACGGCTTCTAACTTTCTTCATAACTACACTTATTTTCAAATTAGGTTTTACATACATATTCCCATTAATGTTTACAACACTATACGTACTCCAAAGAAAGTGTACATGCTTTAAGAGTCTTAACGTGTAGTAAAGTAACTTTTTTTTACTCTCAGTACGTCCACCCGAGCTACCCCACTGTGGGCGGACTGAGGAACGCAAGTCTGCGTGAAAGTGCTGTCAGGACCCATCCATCACCCACACGCACCACTACCCAGATAACTTGTGACAGCCCACCCGTCCCGCTACCCGCTTTATCTGACACAATCTGCACACCCGAGACCCTGTAGGCTAAACGCTTCTTAAGCATCGCTTTGCTGCTGGGCTTCACAAGTCAAATTGTTGGGCTATCCACCCCGAATTGTTGGGCTATCCACCCTGATTATGATGCCCAGAGAGAGATCGTAGAGGCTTTGTAAAGTAATGCTACCGGGTGGGGTTGGGTAGGGGTGTACGCTCACTGGTTGATTGTAGAAATCAATGAAAGAAATTGTGGACAGTCTTACGAGTGAAACATAAATTATTACCTTATCTATTTAGGATAAAGATGTCGAATTCCTTTCATTCACGATGAACAAGAATATTACATTGAAAATCATAAAAAAAAACAGAAAACATGCGAGCATTGCTATTTAGATTAACGTGGTGTTTTTTTTAAGGAAAGAAGAAGTCTAATGATAAACATTGAATGTCATTCATTATATTGCTGCTCATATCTTTATGCTTTTGTCAAATGATAGCAAGGTCTGCCGAGAGGAGCATAATAGATCTAATTATCTGGCAGTGAAGTGAGTTCGGCGGATCGTGTTACTAACCTTCACCCTTCCTGCATACCTGTACACGCGGTGCATGTTGTAATACGTCTATAGGTAGGCATACATAATAAAGAGGGACATGTTAAAATTGCTGTATTCGCAATATTTAATACATGCCATGTAGACTATGTATATAGTCTTTTTGAGAACTAAAATACGATGTATTTTAATTGTATGAGGATTTTCTACGGTAAAAATAGAAGCATGTTTTAGTTGCTGTATTCGCATTATTTATAATACAGGTCATGTTTGTATATATTCTTTTTGAGAACTTTGGTAAAACTATGTATGTTAAAAGTTCATGTGGAATTACTACGGTAAAACAAAAAGAGAAGCATGTTTAAAGTTAATGTATTCGTAATATTACAGGACATGTATGCATTAGTGTTGTTGGAAAGCTTGGTAAAACTATGTATTTTAATTGTGTTAGGAATTTATACACTATAATACGTGCACACATTAGTAGAATAGAAATAAATGCGTTTCAGTAGTGCAACCTAACTTGTTTTTGTTAACATGCGAATTACCAATGAGGGGGGTTCACTGAACAAAATTTTACCACTCCTGGCTCATGGACTAATATCTCATTTCACTCCTTTAAACATTTTGACGTTCTTTTTGGACACAAAGTGAACAGCGAGTGTGCACCTATCCGAGCGTCAGCTTCGAATCTGAGTTTAAATGAGATTGGTTGGTGTAATGACTGCAATTGTAATAAATAATAAAGTGAGAACAGACATTCAGGAAACAGACATAATATTGTCTCATAGACGGGTAGGCCAGCATACACTTGTAATTAACTGACAGTCAGCAGAAGAGGACCCAGTGTATGCCGAACAGATCTAGATGTCGCTAAGTCTGATACTTATGGTACCGTCTGCAAGAACATGTCAGACATAAAGATCATCATACAGACGTCCGATTCTAGATGTCTGAGTGTGTCAGAACATAATTATTATTAGATTTATAGATGTCTGAATTTGTTTTAGGACATTGTCAATTCAATTCAATTCAATTTATTACTCTTTTACCACTATCAGTGGTATACGAGACATATATATAAATATTAATACAAAACAAGTATTCAAGATGGTGGATGGACATATAAATGTTTTTTACTTTACAATATATTATATTGTTGCCAAATTAACAACAAATATAATGCTGTAACATCACCGTGTACACATATGCATTTCCTTATTATTTTCTTTCATTATATATTTACACTGTACATTATATTAATTAATTTTCCATGAATAATGAATATTGTCAAGAAGTCCCAAAACTTGGAAGCAATTCCAAAAAGAAATTATAGAAATTGCCACTTCAAAATACAAGTAAATCACGCCAGACTAAACAGACGACGTTTGATCCCGTTGTCGCCAATTAATTAAAACATTAATCAGGTTAATTGTGATGACGTCATACCGATTAACTCATGCTCCGGCGACTCTAACGTCTGGCTGCCCAGACAGTGTTTTTCTAAGCAAATGGCTTTTTGAGAATTTGTCCTTGCTTGGTTGCTCATACGAACATCGAAGCCGGTTACAGGGGGAGGGGTATAGAACAGCCGGGCTCATATAAGAAGAACTAAATCGTTGGTTTGTCAGTGGATGAGGTGTAGGGTGTGGGGTATCTATACATGTGATATATCACCCGCTCAATTATTATACATTATATACACCCGTGGATATAGCGATACATACCAAAACCAACCTGCCATCAACGGTAGATCATCACCTTGTCATAATGTATTCTTGCAGATGTCCAGGATCACTCGTGGTGGTGATGTTCATACTTATTCATCTTTTTCAAGATTCGTTGTCATGTATTCTGTTGCTCAACGGCTGGACCCCGCTCACTGTTTACGAGCGAGCATCCTACGCAGACATCGTAGCTTCCGCACACGTGATACGGGCCTTCAAGAACGTGAGAACCGATTCGGAAACGTATTCCGCGGAAGTTCAAATTTTAGAGATTTATAAAGGTGCCCAGTTTGTGTCGAGTCTCTCCTCTGTGGAAGGTCGGAGGAATATCTACAATGTAAGCAACTTCGGCGACAAGGCCCGCTGTTACGCCGATGTGATACCAGGACAGTCGTACATCATGTTCCTAACTATATACCAAGGCAGGATGTCAGCAAAGTACGACGACATATTTGGAGCGTTAGCCGAGTCCACCGTCGACAATGAGCAGCAGATACTAACATATTTAGGTAAGTCATTTTTTTCTGTCACTTTTTACTTTCAGAAGAACTGTATTTCTACCAAACCATATGGCTCTCAATGTTGTTTGAACGATGTCAGGAGATACAGGTTTTTAAAAATGTATGTATACACTTGTAGATATATACATACACATTATCCGGAATTTTAGGAAATGTTGGCATTAGATCCATTCACATGGAACAATCTTCCACAAAACATACGTGAATTGGACAAACTTAAGCACTTTCAAGACAAAACTAAAACCTAAAACAATGATCAAATACACTAACTTCACGAAAGAAATGTTAGTGTATTGATAATCTTTTACCAATAATTCCCCAAAAAGAATGTGAGCACTTATTTAGGATCATTTGGTGTATAATAATTAATATACAGTAAATTTACAATAAATTAAGCACTAAAACACCAGAAATACAAGCATGTAAATGTTTAAATATCATAGGTAATATAAACAAAATGAACAACCAAACATTAAATTACCTCGGCATGACATTGTTCCTATTTGCACACGACACGATAATAAACTATCTTATTATTATTGTATTCAATCTAAAAATCTCCATGCAATGTAAAATGATAACGAAATGAACATATCATGCATACGGGTGTCATACGCTAAAGTATAAAGGCATTAGACAATCAATTATTGGCCTATAAAATCTGTGACAAGTTGATGAAGACAGATACTGGTATGACACACTGGGCCCAAGGCTACCGCAGATAGTGATCTATAGATTAACCTCTGTCATTGAATCTGTAGGAAATCACACCTCTTTCATTCACTGACTCCCTTGTCTGTTTTCTTAACTTAAACGAATAAATCTACATTGATTGACATCTCCCTTTCAGAGAAGCATCATAGAGAAGTAGCTCTTGAGATTTATATGACCACATTGGAATTTAAACTTTAGTATTTATATTTTAATATACTCACAATAAACATATTACAAAGATAAGAATATATTTCAAAATTAAAACATTTCGTAATTGCCATATTTTAATTTTTGTTTTAAACAATATTTATTTGAAAACTGCAGGGAATCATGAAAAGTCTGAACTTAAATTAATAAGGTTGATAGTATTATTATTGTGTTAAGAAATACAACCATCACTGTATTTCTTCGTTGGTTCTATTTAAGGTACGTTATTTCCAAGCTAATCTAGATATTGCATGTTAAAGACGGTTTATACGCCTCATTAAGAATACATGATCATGTCAGGTTCGTTTCCGGGTTAATCCCAACTTGGTTCTTGTGAATCGTATCAATGTATTCATTCGGAGAGAATGTGTTTTCGTGTCAAAATTAAATTAACGAATTGTATTGAAATGAAATCAATGCTATAATGACTGCTAAATGATTTCTATTTAAAAAAAAAATAATAACTTGATATGTTTAAAATAAACAAAATGTAGTTAATATAATATGTAATGACATTCAACTAACATTATACACAATACACTATTAAACTAGTATTTTGTATTAAATACAGAAACATATCATCATAATGATAATTAAAATTCATGAACATACGCAAACGGTATTATATTGAACATTTGTCATTTCAATTTGATACTATATAGCTTGTCTGAATATTATTTCATACACATAATGTATTGATACACAACATTGCTAGACACTAATTTGAACAGGGTATACTAGTACTAAGTTTATAAAGTTGATTTCATAATATTAAACCTGTTTGCTGATATTATACAAAGCTGACATGATGTAATGTAAGCATAAAGAAATCTCTCTCATTGTCTGGCTAAAAGGTTCTAAAAATGGAGAAATTAACCATTGAAATACTCTTAGTAATTTATACAAAGTGAACCTTACTTCAATGCAAAACGTTTTGTTTGTTCTCAAAAGGTAGTAAAATAATTTGCGTCATTAAATATGATTCAATATAATAGCGCTGCACTTGAATGAATGGGGGTGATCCATTCTCGCGCTTTGATGATTTAAGTTTTACGAATTCAAAGTAGGTGACCATAACACTATGGTTACATCTCACAATATATTCTAATAACAGAGTAGAGAACATGTCCCTAGGATATAGACGTTGGCTAACTAAATAAGCTCTGTATTTAAACACACGGTCAAGTGGACGCTGGACATTGAGGGGCCTAGTTTGATGGTGAGTAGCACGGACAGGAGAACTGGACATAAGGTGTAGCAGATGATGGTCAACGATTTCCCGGCCATTCAGAGCGAGCAGTCGATGTCTGCTTCAATTATTCGCGATATGTGGCTTTTTGGACCAGGTATGAAGCCTCACGGGTCAACTGTTTCCCACCAGATCACCTCGTACATGCTTATTGTATACAGGCTTTTGTCAAGAAACTTAGCATCAACATCAAACATGACCATAACAATTGTATAGAAATACATCGCTATCATATACCAGTACAATTGAGACAGTAAGAAATAGAATAACGCTTAAAAGGATGTAAATACCATGTTTTATATTAAAATAAACCTTCTTCAAATTCAACGTGAATAATTGATATATTAACAACGGTATCATGATTTTAGGCTAAATTTTATAGACGGTATAGTATTTGTATAGTAGTAGAATAAAAAATATATAGCCCATTACATTAATCTTTATATGAAGCTTTTTTTGTGTGTACCCTTGAAATGTCACAAGCACGTGGCAATCATAATGTTTCACGTGACAATCGCAGTCAAACACGTCTTTTATGCGGCGATTAACACGACTAGATTCTCAGGATTGCGTCCATGACATTATATACAATTTGGCAATTATTCACGGATAGTCGACTTCCAAATAAACTCTACACATAAGACGATTTGTCAGGACAGATATCGGTGTTCGTTATCGTGTTCAATGGCGGACGTACTCACGCGAGACTACGCAGTCCATCAACGCCGTGACCTTTGGGTGACCTTGAGGTAACGTCAGTCGATGGGAAATGTGCCTTGCTTGTGGAAAGCGTTAGGAATTCGTTGGAGATCAGTTCTAAAGTTTCTAAAGTTCCACCCCCTGTTGATCTCCATTATTATTGGACTGCCGGAGAAAGAAATGCAGTTTAGATTTATAGTGCATCACCACTACTGGCGTGTCAGCCTTCTCAATTGAACAGTATTCGCAAAATAAGAATACAGTTACATATAAACTCTGGAAATTAGAATTAAGAAAATTACTTTGAAAACTGCACTTTCTTATCGAAATATTATGCCCATTCATAAAATATAAATATTTCGTTTTAATCTGAGCATACAATCAACTTCATATTATACACATTTAGATACACATATTATACGGAATCGGTTTAAATCAGTCTCCAAATTAAATAAGAATAGTGCTTGAAATTATAATAATAAATAATTATTTACCGTTATCAATAACTATAGCCCCCAAAACAAATGGCACGCTAGGAAAACAGACAATCCGCTTTGAAGAATATCATTATAAGGAAGAATCCATCATTGTGATATATTGTAGCATGCATGACATGAATGAGATATCATTGGTGCGAAAACAATATCCAGCGAGCAGAGCGTCTTTGTTGGATGTGTTTGTGTAGTGTTCCCCAGGGTCCACACTAACTGACACTACGTTCTGAACACTAAGAGATCTCATTCTGAACACAGTGGGGGATGTTTGACCCCAGCCCTGATTACCAATTAGATGAGTGACGCAAACTATATTCCCCCTACAGCTAATTTCAATTCAAATTTAGATAGCAGCACGGCTTGTCACGTAAAGAGGTCCAAAATTGGATTTAACTTTTACGCATGATGTGTTTTCCCCTCGCTTGGAAGCATTTTGGGAATGATTACAGAAACGAAATGTGACCATTTCATGTAAATTCTCAACGAAACAGTGTCAGCAATTTTGTATCGATATCACTTGGGCGCTGAAATGTTTCCCCCGGTTGGAAGTAATGGCCGACGTTGAAAACACGTTCAGTATGTCACCGCTTTGTGATTAATTATCAGATATTTTTTTTACATCGATAGCTAATATTACACTTTATTGTGAAAACATCAGTCCGGATATAAATGGAAATTGAGCTATCATTCATTCCCTTGACGTGAATAGGTCGACCTTAACAGAGTTTCCAATGAAAGGGTATGATAATAGTGCTGACAAACCATCGCTACAGCTCAATCGACGGCTACTTACTTCGTCAATTCAAGTCAAGCAAAGCGATAAACCTTTACTGCCTTGGCGTACAATGAAGACATGCACTACACACACCGTCTACATGCCGGATACGATCCGAGAACATCCGTAAATTAAAATATGAAATGATAACGATCTAGAGCTCATTCGTGGGTCTTCATAAATCAACTTTCCAAGTAGACTCCTCAATGTTGAAAGTTGAGTGTTAATATGTTATTAAAGGCTCTCGTGATGTGAAACCAAAAATTCTAATCCTTTCCCCATTACGCACATGACGCAGTGGCCCCACTCTCTCTGTGCTTGTAAGCATGCGCGGCAGATGTAATGAGGACGTTAAATTACACAGAGATCGCTGGCGTGTTACGTTATCAGGGCGTGGAATTGGGACCCCCCTACCCCCTACCCCCAAGAACCTGCTCCGTCTCTGACCCTCCAACCTCCCAACAGCCTGTTCCCTCTCTAAGGAGGCGGGGTAGTAGTGTCTCGACTCCGCTTCACTCAAGACAAGTAGTTATCTCGTCAACACAAAACCCTAACACGTAACCTAATGAAAACCTCCTTGAAAGACTTACAAAAAGACTGACAAAGGTGAGAGACGGGTAACACACGGCAGAGAGAAGGAGGACCGCGACAACCGCAGTAAGATAAGATGAGCGGTAGCAAGTCTTATGGAACAACGTTGAGAACTCCGTTGATATCTAATACCAGCCTCTTCTGTTTGAGATCCAGATTGGCGGAGTTCAATGGGGTTATACGCTGCAGACGTGTCAGAAGACTTCAACAAGGAAATCTGATACTTGATTATTTACCTTGAAATACATTGCATTTATTGGCTTGTCTCGATATGATGTGAGGAGAGCATTGGTATGATTCAGGACCGCACGATGAGTCTACAACTCCGTGGCCAATGTTTCAGGGGAATATTGTATGCCAGAGACCACACATTGTATCCATAGGGGCTGCAGTGATCCTCCGGGAGACATTTCTGGACAAAATCTGGGTTCGTTGCGTCCTATAAGCACTCCTAGTATGTAACGGCGTATATCCAACCTTAACTATAGACTACATCATTGGGACAGTTGGCGTTATGAGGTTACGTTGGAGTTAGGCTGTGTTGTACAAGAGGACACAGGACAAAACGAACCCTGATTTAAATATTTGTTTTAATGAAGTTTTCGCATTGCACGATACTTTAATACTATGCTATTCTTTAAAATTGAAGATTAAAAATATGAAAGTATTGGCCAATCGTTGGAATTTACATATATAAATATAAATGTCAATATATTTTAATTTTATCGAAAATACGTAAAGCATTACAATTGTCATTATTGCAAAAAATACATATGTATGGTATAAAGCAAATAAATGTACATGCATGGGTTAATATCGTTGGTTTCCCTATACATATTTAGAAAACATGCATTTAACGATTATCATACAATCTGTTAGTGTGCTCACGTGAGTGAATCCAGACACTCTTCCATTGTGTCTTTCCTAGTTGGAGAAATTCAAATCTTGGCGCTGAAAACAAAACCGCAGTTCTCTAAGTGTCCGTCACTTACCAGTCAGCAAACAACACTCGGTCTTTGCATCATCTTTCGTAGTGTTAGGCCGACTATAAAACCAGTCGCACAGACCACCAGCGAATAGTACTATTGAGGAAAGCCTCGACGTAATTTCCGCCTATTTAATATTTCTATAATGTTGTTCGTCCTGCAATACTGTTTCAAAGCGTCGCCTAAGGCCTTCTGGTACCCCATTCAGCCAAGTATGACTCTTTTTCTACCTACGTAGAATGCTGTGAAAGAAGCAGTGATACCCGTACAATACGCAGCCTCTCAGTGAAATTAAGGATGTTTTCGATTTATTTATCAATGAATGAAAACTGTTTTCAAAATTTAGGCTACATTAACCCTAAGCAGTTCCACTCTCCACTCCAGAAAACACATTAAACACCACACACGCGCGCACACACGCACACAGAGACACACACA
>JAVCKZ010086929.1:0-25556 GCA_034780755.1 Lepetodrilus elevatus
GAAAATGGTTCGACTACATAGCTAATGGTTCTGAGTTTTTAATCTACCCCCCCCCCCCCAAAGGCGTCCTTGGAAGTTACCTTTCTGACGTGGTAATAAGATGATGTGATATCTGAATCCTCTCATTGCAGTCATCATACTTGGTTCATCGGTACCAGCCAGTGCTTACAGGTTTACTGCAATGCTAAACATCACAGGTGTTCCAGGTTTCCTCCTGACGTAAATCTGACAAGCCATCACTCTTATGAGCGAACTATTCTTCAAAGTAACTCTAAACTCCAATAGATAATATTTTAATTTTTTTTAAATAATATTTCTTGGCAATGTTCAAGAATATCATTTTGTTTATTGATACTATTGTGACATCTGATGTCTGGTTGTACTGACTGACTTGAAAAAAGTATTGGAATTAAAAGATCAATGGTTTTATTTACGGGTCATTCTGATGTACGTACGTATAGGTATACCAGGTACCTTAGCCTCTGATTACAATTAATTATTCGAATATAATATTTGTCTCGATGCCAGTATAGATGACAGAGTAGGATGATAAATTCTTCTCATCATTAATTACTTTGAAAAGGTCAGATCGACCTACTTTTTACTTTATTCGCTTTACAAGAGTTCAGACGAATACATTTTTATGGAATTGTTTTTTCCATTACTGTCATAGTTACTTATAGAAAAACAACAAGATGTTTTCGTGTTCAGCTTCGTCCAGTTGGAAACAATACGAGCTGATTAGTTTGTTTTGATTAATTAATCTAGAGGTTAAGGAAAGTTTAATTCATATAGAAAGGTGGGTATGATAAGAAATGATGAACATTTTACAAATTTTATCATTTGCTAAGAATGAAAATATTGAAAATATTATTTTTTTCTCAATTATTTTGAATATGTAATTTTATTTCAAAGTTATAAGGTGAACCTAATTCCTGTTGAATGGTAAACATAAACTGGTGAAACGTTCATAACTGTATGCTATTACCATGATTACACAGAAAATTGAAATTATTAAAATATTATTTGTCAGTTGCGTATGGATGAAATAATCCAGCTGTGACATAAAACAATAACTAACTCACAATTCTTACATTGCTTTAACTTTTAATTTTGCAATTGAAACCAATTGCCATTTATTTTAGTGTTTGTAGTAAGCTGTGGGGTCTTCAAACGGTAAAACCATATTCTTCAAACAGTAAAACCATATTCAAATACACCATGCTGAAACATATACTGGTCAGTCTTAGACAAACTGTATTACAAGCATCGGGACAGCCCTACATTGAAACTAAGTCAATTTGCTGTTGTTCGGACACAAATACAGACATATGGAGATTAAGGGTGTGTCACATCCGCACTTCTTCCATAACCAGAATATCCCCCTCCTCGCCATCCTGATGATGAACCATAACTCTTTCAAAAATTCCTGCGATTCTTGGAGAGAAGCCATAAACTGGACTTGTTTATTTAAGTCCATATTGGAAATAGATTATTTTCACAGAAAATGTAAAGCAACATTTCAAACCTAATATCGATAATAACTCTTTCTGAAGTCAGTGACTCACTATGTGAATGGAAGAAAAACCCACAAGTTTCTAACTTGTATTATATATTTATGTATTCTTTTATACTAATATTGTATGATATTTACATTAGTAAATATAGTATGTGAAAATCTCAGTAATCTGGCCTATATTGTTATGCGAATGTCAGATTCAATAAAAACTTCAATTGAATACACAAATATGAAATAATATCAATATTATACGATGAAAAGAACTTGGGACATCTGTTCATGGTACTTATATGTGTCTTTGGAAAAATTAGACCTGGATAGCTCCATATTGTGGATATTGGTCCAGGGAGTTGTGTTTGATGTGACCTTCACCTTGTGTGTATGTAGGGGGAAGAGGTTGATGGTGGGGGGATGTGGGTGTGGGTGGGGTGGAGAGGGTGGGGGTCTAAATTGGGGTTGTAGGTTACTGATGAGATGTTTGTTAGTTTAGATGTAAGGACATATGGTTAACCAAACTGTAATCATTCCACAAAGTATTAAGTCAATTCACAGTAGTAAAACTTACAAATCGGCAAAGAAAACTAAATAAGTGTTCTAATTCTCAACGCTAATTAACTGTAACGATGACAAAGTAGATTAGCATGGGTTCTGACTGTTGAAAAAACCCACATTGATACGAGAGGGTTTTAGGTATTAATAATATTCAAGATTATTATATAAATTTACCATTTGAAATACTCTTTCTAAATACAACTGTAAAGTCACAATTCTCACCAAAAGAACATTTGCAATGTTACAAGATACAGTAGAGTTTTTTTTTCTTTCTTTACAAAGCGATTGAAATCTAATCCACATAAAAATCCTAACTTGTGAAAGGACTTAAAAAGAAGTGAATAAAACCTTGTTTGCATTTTTTCTCGTCCTATTAACAACTCATTTCTATCAGTGGGAAAAAACCTCCAAAGTAATTGGACATTCTGAATGCAGCGAAATTTTCCATTCAATTGTTAATTTAAACAGATGGTCTGTTTGACATTTTTTTTTTACCACGAAGCAATGTTTGCACTTTGTAAAAATAAACAATAACAGTTGAAGTAGCAAGATATGGCCTATTTGCTTAGCGCTGGTCAGCTCTGCCCACGAGATGAATTTGGCATATGTGAATTTGGGCAAACAGTAATCCAGTATAATGAAGGAGAAATGTCCTACGCTCAAGTTGAACTTTAATTTACTGGGGCTTGATAACGCTGATGGAAATGGATTTTGTTTCGTGGAAATGACCAGGTCTTGTGCTGGACTTTATAAGGATATTTATTTAATTGGTCAGCCGCTATGGTTGCCATGGAGATTCAATATCTGGTCAGTGCTTGACCGCAATAGCAGTTGTTATGAAAATACAGTTGGGAAGGAATTCGCCAGCCTTGAAATGGTTTGAAATGTTGTGGATTTCTGCGCTGTTGCCAGGCGACATATCAACAGAGATAGATTGATTTTGGGTAGAATGCCATTCTCCATATGTTCAGAAGCAGATGGGATTTAACTTTGACTTCCTTTCTATTTGTACAGCTCTCAAAATAGACGAAGAGAAAATTCACAATATTCATATCCTGTTTAACGTGCGGATTTTGTCTTAAAGCTTCAGCTGTTTATAAGAACATTTACACAATGTTAAGTTGACTTGAAGCTTATTTCCTTGCTACCAATCATGTTTGTTCAATATTAGATCAACTGGTCGTTATTCGGCGTCCAGTCCACGGCCATTAATTATAATACTCCAGTGGTCAGAACTTGTATTTTCCTTTGGTCAAATTACTGAGCGCATGCGCTATCAGGGATGTGAACTATTCTGATATCAGCTCTGAAACCACCCCCCCCCCCCCCACCTTCGAAACTGGGCGTAGTTCATTGATCGGCCATATTACATATTTGATATCTTGGTAAATTGGGGCCGCTAATTATAACGAAGACTTTATTCACGTATACCTCTTCCATTTCAATTATATGCTTTGTATTGTGACCTTTCCGTTACCTCGCCGGCTACAAATTAGACAGATATGATTAGACTGCTGTTCATATTTCAAGAGGTCAAACCTTTGGGGGGTGTATTCCTAAAAACAAACATGGAAGACATTTTGAAAAATTTAAGTTTCAGTACATTACTTGGGATATCTGATGTACGACGGGTGAGATTTTTTAGTTTGAAGATGTGTATTAGAGGCTATGGGAGTGGTCATTGAAATTAGCATGCAGGTCAAACACGCATAGACTAATACGGGCACACAGATATGCTATAACTAGTCGGATCAATATATATACGATGTTTAATTGATTTTGGTGTTTAGATCGCTCAAGGCCTTTCTGGCCTCTGTAGAACTTCAGTCATCATCGGAATCACTCCGATATTCACAAATATTTCCAAATAATACCAGCTGTTGACAAGTGTAATTACTCCTTTATTTTTTTTTAATAGATCATTCCGTTCATATAATCATTTTTAAAAACCTTTATATAGACAATAGCCAGATAGTTAATAGTGTACGCTAGATCTACCATTGTTTAACGGGGAGTGTTTTGTTGCATTAATTATGCACATTTCCTCTGATGGATGGGTGAAAATCGATTATCTAGTCAATAGTTAGTTGATTGAAACCTGAATTATCCTTAACCATTATTTGAAATCCCAATGGAAAGTTGTCTTCTTTGCACCATGGAAGTATTTATTAGAAAGTATTATTAAAAAATTTCACGCATGGGATGAGAAAGTTAGTTTAAGCTTGACACGGCAGAGTCGGGGCTGTGATAGTGAACAATGCCCAGATTCTGGTTGTAGTACACAGTAATTCCTCTATTGTCTTGTTGCAGTATTGTTGTCATAAACAGTAGCTAGGTTTTTCCCCTCGGGGGAATAACAGTCATGCAGACCTTTTGACTGAAGAGTAATTTAAGTCCATAGTTTCAGTAGTTGCCTTTATTTAATCCTTTAATCTGGTCTGTTTGCTTTAGGGCCCACGTGTCATAGTAAGTGATTTATGTCATTATCCATCTCGGGACTGGCAGCCAAAGGATAAATAAAATATTTTTAATCGTTAGAGGATAAATGAAACAGTTTAAATCATTGGGCATTAGGATTATGAGATGTTGACGATACTTTTCAGTTTAATTCCTTTGATCTCTTTGGTAATTATGTTTTCAGTGCTGGTTTTTTTTTAATGAATAAACTAATTAAACACTTTTCAAAGTATTTGCCTAGACTTATTATTACCCTTTCTTGTTTATATAAGCGTGTTTTCAAAGTGATGTATTATTTTTGTCATTGAAGTCTCCATTAAAGTTTATATTCCAATAACAAAATTTAGACAAACTACATCTGCATCAAACTATTATTTTTAATAAATGTGTTCTCATGAAAATACTGCTGTATCATTATGAAATGTCGTACACTAAGAAGACTAAATTTATCAGGAAATATCTAATTGTATTCACTTCACACGCCCACTTCAGCAAAAAGTCGTTTCGTATCGGTACTCTCATTTTTTTTCTGTGTGTTTAATTTTTAGTCCTAATTTGAACTTTCGACCCCTTCCCATTAATGTGACAAATATCATTGTATGGCTATGACTCAGGGGTATCGTAGTTAGAAATAGTCAGAAGTAGTTTGTGAACCTTGGCTGGGGGCTGGTATCTTCCAATTCAGGGTTTTTGCAAATAAAAAAAAATATGAATATTTATGATTTGAACAAAAACCATAAGTGTAGCCGTGGACTCTATTTGTTGATGTTTGTTAGAGCTGTAGTTATTGGGTCCGATGGACGTGAGGTCAATGGGTCCGGTACTGAGGTCAGGGGGTCTTGGGTCCAGCATAGTGGTGAGTGGACTGCACGTTATTACCTGTGTATTATTTGTCGCAGTTCTCCACAAAATGACATTACTTATATGTTACATGACAATGTACTTTTAGAAAAGAAGAAAAAATGTTTCCTGTCAGTATTGTAATAATTACAGTATGTCATCTTTACATATTTCGGCATTATGTTATAAGGTCGTTCCCCCTCTCTACCTAACAGGTGCACATACGTGGGTTTAACTTATTTGCACTTTCTGCCTGTTTTCATGCTTACATTACATCCAGAAAGTCAGTTTGATAATGACGGAAGATAAGCTTCAGATGACATTCAAATCTCGTCATAATGTTGCTTAGCTCGATTTTGCGGAAAATACGACGGAATTGCTCGCCCATCTCGCATTTATTGGAAGTAATTCCCATAAAGTTCACTGAGAACATCTGGAAATTGTCTGCCCTGAATTAAAGACTGAAAGAATCTCTGGGGATTTTGTAGATAATTTTTTGTCAGCAGACTGGCTAGTGTGGCTGTGTGGAGAGTTTAGTGCCCTGCCTTCAGAACTGGTCTAGGGCTCAATGGCGAGGCTGGACCCGGTATAATGGAATTCTGGCCCAGGATGAAAAATTAGGACTTTTATAGTTTATTGAAAAGGTCAAAGCTGGAAATGTATTGCACTAGAGGCTGGTGTAAAATTGAAAGTAATCAAATTTGTGTTAGTCCATCGTATTCATAAAGTTTTCAAGATGAGAAATTTGAAGATTTAAAGTCTGAAATATAGCGAAATCTTTTACGAGATAAGCATATTAAAAAGAAAAAAATCATTTAGTGTAAAAAAGTATCATTTTGACATGCTAAGCTGAAATTTGAATGCAACTATATATGACATGCATTTGAGGTTGTTTCAATTTTCTTCCTGTAATACAATTTTAAAATGATCAAATCAGCTGTAAAGTTGATATTTTTATATTTATATAGAATTGTATAAATGTAGACCAGAGTCATTCGTTAATGACATGACATTATACGAAAAATGACGTCATTAATCAGAGCCATATTTAATGTAGAATATGGTATTTCAATGGAGCTATGATATTTCAATGGAGTTATGGTATTTCAGCGGAATCATCAATATTTCCGTTAACCTATTATTCATTTCTGGATCCAGAAAGAAAGTCGCAGCCCTTCATTTCTCAAAATTGTGCCTTATTAGATTTCCAGTGTTGATTTTGCACAAATTTCTTGCATTTAGCTTTTGATTTTGAAAAGTTCTGACGCGTCTCCGGTTAACGCTGTTAAAATACGATCAGGAACGGTTACCCAAACACCCAGGTTGTCGTAAACGCTTACAGGATTTAACTTCATACGTGAGCAAGTTTTGCGCCTTCATAAACGCGTGCATATTAATGCCGCACGGAACGAGGTTAAGCAAACCGAATATGAAATATTCCACCCCCAGCTAGCCGCGCCATTATCACATTTTTCATTTTATACGAGTTGATGGCGGCAATGGCGCTAGTGGGATGTTAATTTGGTAAAGTTCTTACACTGACAAGGCGGATAATGGAAAAAATTACCTCAGAGAATTGGGAATTCTTTGTCAAATTTGGAAATATTTCACACAAATGAGCCCTGGTTACTATGCCGACTAAACTGACCGCTAGTCCAGTTTCTACTTAATACGCCTTGGTATTATCAGCACGGTAGGGGGAGATTGTGTTTGTTTTATTAGTATGTTATTCGCGGAATAGTGACTTTTCCATCGGTGGCTGTCAATATAAAAGCCAATTCAGGAATACATTCATGGAGTTTGAAATATTGTTTCTATTCTGGTGAGATTCAAAGGCAAATAATTGCTGTTGAAGGAGGGGTACTGGGGCTTTCAAGAGGTGTTACGATATTCAAAAACAACTCTGAATTCTGATCTGGTCTCTTCCTGTGTATTAGTTCTAGTGGTTAGATAGCAATCATATATTTATTGATAGTTATTGTAAATAGACTGTGGCCAACATTAGCATTCATTTGGTGTTTCAGACAATCACTGGCAGAGGGTGTTGCGTTTCAATATATTGCAGGCGAAAATATGGTCGTCTATTTTCAGAAACTGTCATTGATTGTTAATATTGATGTATTCTCCAAATAGTTCTTATTTTCAATTCTTAATGAACCAGAATTAAAATAAGTTGTACACATTAGAGATGAGGGGTAGTTTTTTTATTTGTTGAATGCATAGTTTGATATGGAATAAACTGAACTCACAGATGCTTTAAGGTGAGAAAAGTTTCTAGACAGTCACGATACTTTCCGAAATAGGTTACTAACACGTCTGAAGACTAACATGAATTATACAGTTAGTTATATCGAGTTTCATGGATTGTTTTGTCGTTCCTTTTGTGTTAACCTCACGCCTCAAAGTGACCAATATAGGTATTTCCTGTATATATTTCAGTGTAGAAATTATTGTCTCCAAGAAACCTCTGTATTGTTCTCATGCATTCAACATTTGTACATTGTTTCTAGAGATTGTCGTCCATGTGTACCTAACTCTAAACACTTCCTACTGTTGTTTGTCATCCTTTGTCTGTATTTTTTCCTGGTAATACATATTTTATTCAGCAGTATCCCTTCTCCATGCTGTTTATTCACAGCAATGTTCAAGAGCTGGTATGTTTAAATACAAAGACGGTGATTAGGAATGAGATGAGGGTGTTGGGACAGAACAAACAGGTCATGGAATAGGGTTCAGGTTGACGTTTCTAGCTATTGTTCATACCTGTCTTTTAACCCATGAAGGCCTGAACCCTTTCTCTTTCTTTCTCTCGAGCCTTTAGTGGTGGCCAGTCATGTAGGTAATGCAGTCGAGTGTGGATATTGTGTGTGCGTTACTTTAAAAGTATACCTGAAATATGCGAGGTATTTTATCCATTCTCATAGGCTTTCATCTTTTTAAAATGATTCGGGATATGTATTTGATGTGTCATTCCTGAGAAGGTATAGTCATCTAGGGATTATAGTTGAGACAGGTGAAGCGCTTAGTATGGTGGTACTAGATAATAAAATTTGTACTGCAGTATGGTTTTTATGTACTCGCTATTTATCACCATATCCATTGAGCATCTATGTACTTGCATTTAGGTATGGTATAGACATTACCTATGCATAATGAATTAATGAATTAGTGCTTTGCGTCACAGTGGGAATATGTTGTCCATGAACATAACAGCGATAGAAACTAACTTAAAAATATACTAGCCTGAATAGTGATACAAATAACAACCGTTATGAATTTCTACTAGTCCTTAGGA
Organism: Lepetodrilus elevatus; assembly: GCA_034780755.1. Taxonomy (NCBI): domain Eukaryota; kingdom Metazoa; phylum Mollusca; class Gastropoda; order Lepetellida; family Lepetodrilidae; genus Lepetodrilus; species Lepetodrilus elevatus. Next base: position 8,664 of record JAVCKZ010086929.1, read on the forward strand.
TACCTTTAGCATTGGGAGAAATGGCCTCGGCTAGCAGGCTAGTGTTACTTTCGATCTCTGAACGACACCTATATATAAATATATGTATATAGCATATTTCATAACCCAATAAGGTATTAATATTTATATAATTAATATTTTTCAAGTAGAGGTAATGTTATAAATATTGATTTTTATCATGTCATAAACGTGTTCTGGATATTTGTCTTTAAAATCTTGAAGACAAGTCGTAAATATTCAATACAAGTTCAGCATGGATCCGACTTTGTACATTCTCCCTAATTTTGTCGACCTCTGTTGTGGTAGGTATTTACCAAAGTATTGCTGTGTCTCTTGAGAGAGAAATCAATAATCATGATATTGATAATGCACTGATTCCAGGTTGCCCCCGAATGGTTCATCTCGTACAATAGCCAAAGTCAATACCACTTTACTAAATATAAATCTTTATTAATGTATATTCACATTATAAATCTTTACACATGAGCTGACAAGCGAATGTGTTTTGACGACAGTGAACTTTTCAACCAGGTCTTCCTGGGTGAATAGCTCGGGACCTTGCAAAGGCCGGCATAAAGAAAAGTGGCAACTTTTGAGAATATTTCTTAATACGTTTGTGAATAGACGACGGGGTCAGGGCAGAGTTGTGAAAAAGCCAGCGATATATTTCAGCAAAACTTGAACATTAAATTCTTTGTGGGAGAGCCGAGTGTGGAAACTAAACAGATGGTTACTAAGAAAAGTCAGAAACAATTGCGGCTTTGATAATTTTACGGGATATAATATGCATTGATTTTCGGATCGTCCACGACAATAAGAGAAAGTTGACAGGTCTCGGGACAAAGCTTGCAAGCCTAATTCTGTGGCTATTATACCCAACATACTTGAGTTGCCCAGAAAAGCTAGTGTTTGTCAATTTTTCACCCACCTCAATAACCGTATTGCTTAGACGTGGTTTCATGCTTCTAAAGTATAAGCTCATTGGAAGGATCATAGGTGAGTAGAATAACAAGGTTTTCGAAATACATCATGTCGCTTGTCCAGTCCTGACAGCAAACAACTTATTTCATCTTGTTATTGATAGCGATTCTGCAATTAATTAATCCAAAAAAAATATTAAAAATTTACAATTTTATCAATTAATAATTTTATAATGATTTACAACAATTTATGTTTAAGAAAAATATGAGACCTTTACCTAATCAATGTGGAGATATATTCGAAGGTTTGGTATAAAAAAATCGCTTTTTTTTCTTATTCCCAATTTCGTATTCAAACTGTCAAAGTTTGTAATGGTGAAATTTATTAGTCTGGATTTAAAAACGTAACATTAAATCGCCCCTGCAAATGATGTGAACGTCTATGGGTTTTGATGACGATAACATGCCTTGTGTTCCCTACCAATGAAATCCTTTATGGGAGCCTCTCATCCAACTCAGCTGAAACAAGAAGAAAGGAATATTACAATGTAAAATAGAGATTAAACACTACAGATTGTATAAAAGTCTCCAAAATGTCCACAGTCTGCCCGAACCAGTGTTTATGACTGGAGATACATTAAAAAAAATCAAAGGAGAATATTTTTTATAGCTCATTAAGTGCATTGCTCTCAGAAAATGAGTTTGCCTTGACAATCTTTTTTTGTAGCGGACATCTTAAGCTGTGGTTTCAGAAGCAGAGGAACTAGAACATGGTCCGAGTTTAACAAATTATTGCCACGCTTCTTGGATCTCGTTATAGATCGCGACTATATGACAAACGTGACTCACTTCAGACGACAAATATGGCGTTTGGATGGGGGTCTTAAAATATAACTCTCGCAAAGAGTTTAACTTTTTTTCCGGATTGATTTCGACCGTTGGTGTGTGGAGGGGGGGGGGGATATCAAATATCGGGAAGATTTCTGAACTGATTATGCATGGTGGACAAATATGATTGATTTTATTCATGGCAAATCACCGTACGGCTGGAGGTGGGCTGTATTGACAGGGATGGTAAGCCATGGTAATAGCCTGTTGAACTGAAGCAAGAGTATAATGGCTTTATGGGAGGCACTTCCAATATTTCAAAACTATCCTCAAAGTTGGGAGATTAAAATAAAATCCTTAAAAAAATCCTTTAAAATTATCTTGGGTTCCTATGTCCTATTTGTCATTTTGATTCATTGGGTATTGAGTGAAATATTTGAAAGTTTCAAAACTCGATAGTTGGTTTTATTATTTCATGAATTAAATAGGGAATGCTGTGATAGCGAGAAATATGTCGCTGGTGAAAAAAGACCAAGCTAGTTGAAACTAGTTTAAATATCTCTGCTACTGACATGTCATATTTAGAACAATCATGATGGACAATGATCAAAATGTCATACATGATCTATCTGAATGACAGCGCCTTCTATTGTTCTTTTCCTTTGATGTATTTTAAATGCTCTACAGTTTGTGCCTCCCGCGACATGTTATAAAATGACGCTGCTGTCCCTTATGTTAACACGTCCTTCTGACTACGTGTAGAGATTACCAGTTTTATTTATTGATACGCCGACCAATACTCCAGGATTTGCCGAGGCCACCATTCTTGTACAGTAACAATTGAACAGCCACATGCAAATAAGTAATTTTGTCTCAATTCTAGAAACTCCATTAGGTTCCAAGGCCGAGTTTCCGCTCATGCTGAAATATTCAATAATTTAATAAAAGTCTGTATCATTCCGTTATTGAAAATGATAATGAACATAATGATCGCCATGGCAACTTGGTAGGCCGTACGGTAATGAGAGGTCTGCTAGGTGTGAAATTTGACCTTCCTTTAATCATCTCCACGTTTTATCTGGATTATATCATTGAAAGCTATCTTAACACTGTGATTAACAGTGTCGGCAGTTGTCACGGTACGCTCGTGTAAAAACGGCGAATGTAGAGAATTATGCTTTTGGCAACGGTCTTCTTCGTATATCCGTGTTAATATCCGGGTTTTTTAAAACGTGTATGCTGACAATTTTTATGTCCTTGTCGTAGCGTGAAATAATTATTATTGGAATAAAATTTATATAACAGTACGGTAGATAGTTTCAAGATGATCATTAAAACGCGAGTTTTCCTACTTTTGAAATCTACACATCAATATTTTGTTATGATATTTTGTCAAGTTAGAAATATTAGGTCTAATTGTTCTGTCGATGTATTTATAACAAATGTTTTTCTTCCATTGTAAAATATTGTCAATCTGTTTCAATTGATGACTGAATACAGTGTATGATAAAACATCAAGATAACAAATACCTCCCATCCTTAATGTGTTTAATATTTCATAGTTTCTTACTTCCGTGAATGAAATATTTACTTGCATAAAAGACCGACAGCACAGCGGTAATACATTGTTTGTCATTCTGTGGACAAAAACATAGTGCTTTGTAGTCATTTCAGCATGCAAAATTTATCTGGCCAAATTTAATCAATGATTAATGAAAATAAAAGCCTGGCTTTGCAAACTTGAATAATGAATAGCAGATTATTGGGCAGGCATAAATCTTTGGGTCTGCAATCACTGCGGCAGAATATGTGGAAGATCTACTTGCCGTTAGAATCAATACCGAGATTAAAAAAGTGGAAATAATTTTTCTATTTTGATCCACTTGACGAGAGAAAAACAGGCATTTTACACAGTTGTTATTTTGATTTAAAAGCAGGCCTGTTGACGGTTGCCGCCAGACAAACGCATCAATTAGACAATTGGGCGATGACAAAACTCTTATACACGCAGACTATTTTGACATCTCTCTCATCTCCAATGCAAAAAGGAGATATTGATTTTTCTCAACTGCGATAATTCCAATATGAAACTGGCGGATAACAAGATTTTTCTTCTTTTTATTTGAGCTGTTGTGTAGCCACAGACAGCATTGTAATCTTTTGTGTTCCGCGCTCGTATTTCTCGCTGTCAGAATGGCTTAGCGCCTGTTGGCCTCGCCGAATATGAATGTGATCTTCATTTTATCACGGTTGGTAATGAAATTTACTCGCAGATAAAGCAACAAGATTTTGGTGTCGATAACATGTCAACAGTGACATGCGAGAGCATGACATGTCCCGGCAGTGTCGGCGACGTCCTATTGATCTAGGTTCGTCACCGCGCACGTCTTCGGCTTCGACAAATGCAAATTTTATGACATGTGATTTATCATGATTATTATACTTCACTAACTCCAAAGCTGCCATGAAATCAGTTCGTCAAAAAGCTTCTTGTTCACATTGGGTCCTGAAATTATATTCAAGAATAGTGCAATCTGCTCCCTGATCTTGCTGCAAAACAATTTTAAGATCTCCGCCATGGTAATTTGCATTTAAATGGGTTTCCTCCCCTGGGTGAGGGTTTTTGGGGCGGTAGGATCTATTTATGAAGAACCTCATTTATGGAAAGTATCATTCTGAATGAAAGTGTAGCCGGGCTGAGGGCTGATATTATTGTGCTTTCAATCACATCATTACTGGCTTGAAAATTAACCACAAATTGCATTTGCATTTGGTGCGGACATGATTTGAGATATTGATACTGTTCTGATGGGGAATCTCTCTTCCATTAAATCTGATGTTGTCCAATTATGTAATTCTAGCTTTCGCATCTCGCTTGCGTTTCACTTTGTGTAATACGTGTTTCTCTCTGCTTTTCAGATTGCCAGGTGGCACTGCAGAACTATAACAAGGGGGCGCAATATTCAGTTGGACTATAGCTAACCTGGATGTTGAAGAAGATGACGACAAGTCCACCCATCTCTGGTAGAGAGATATCTCGGTTAGCCATAGACGTTTGAAGTCTTTCTGTGAAGGGACACATTTGTTGACTATTCAAACGGCAGTCATTATGGATATGTCCAAGTCGAGTCGGCGGAAACAGACGAAGCCGATCCGAGTGTACGAGGGTGAGGAAGGACCTCCTGGAGGTGAACCTGGATCCGCTGCTGGGCCCCCGCCTCAAACCACCCCCGAGGATTTTACCAATGGGGCTCTGGAGAGGAAGGAGCATGGTCCGGAACGGACCGAAGACCTGCCGGTCGATCTCCACATGACAATAATGACGTGTACTAAGTGCTCCGAGACATTTCCCTCGAAGGAGCATCTCATGAACCATATTAACGTCGCGCATACTTCTTACACCAAGTTTCCTGTAGTGAAAGCGGAGCCAATGGACTTTAACTATCCGACAGCGTACCACCGTCTGGGCAGCGAGTTCCAACACGAGTTCCAACAGGAGACCAAGTTGATTTCCAACGGTCACCCGGAAAGTGAGAACATCCCCCCAGAACTCACCATGCCGCCGGAAATGAAGAGCGAAGTGGAGATGAAGGCGATGAAGGACATGATGAACGGAGACCAGACAGTTGGTACGGTCAAGGACGGGAGCAGGATTTTCCATCCCGATGCTTACTGTGAACTGTGCGATAGGGAGTTCTGTAACAAGTATTTCTTGAAGACCCACAAAGCCAACAAACACGGTATTTACGAGAACGCACCGTCTCCGTTCTCCATGGCACCCGGACAGCCGACGCTAATCTTGCCGCCAGAAGCGGTCCTTCCCTCACCTTTCAAGCTCGAGTCAATGCCCATAACACCTTCACAATCATTACCTCCAAAGAAAGAATTCGTTCCAGCATCATTCAAGCTGGAACCCACGGCCCTGAAGCTGGACACGCCCGTCCTCGCCCCATCCAAGTCTGTGGCCAGCGAGAGTTCCACCCCGAGCTCCAGCAACACCATCTCTGGCATCACCATCTCTGGCAACACCATCTCTGGCAACACCATCTCCAGTGTGTCCTCAACCCAGCCCGATATGGAGGACTATTGTGAAATTTGTCAAAAGCATTTTTGTAACAAATACTACCTCAAGAAGCATAAGCAAGATGTTCATGGTATTGTGCCTGATACCCCATCATCATCTATTAAACGTAGTCGTGCCGCTTTTGATATTCCCATTTCGGCTAGTGTCACTTCATCCCCCATGATCTTACCTCAATCTATGGCCAACATGGCAGGTCTACCAAATATGCCTAACATGCCTGGTGTGATGGTCCTGAACCCTTTCATGCCACCCGTCGCCATCATCCCTGCCCAATCGCTGCTTTCCCAGCAGCAAATGCACGCCCCTCCCTCTGTGGTCATCTCCCAGGCGCTGCAGAGTTCCGCCTCGCCCCACCCCACGATGGACCAAGTTTCCATGGCACTTTCGACATCACTCTCGGCGTCAGTGTCGTCCACGGCATGCCTGCTGTCCACAGCACCCCTCACATCTACCTCGGGGAAACTGACTCCTTCCATGCCCAACGATGCCCTCCGAGGTATCGGAGTCCTCAACGCCGAGGCCTATTGTGATCTGTGTCGTAAGGAATTCTGCAACAAGTACTTTCTTAAGATCCACATGGCCAGTAAGCACGGAGTGTTCAGCGACGACATCATCTCGCCGCTGCCGTACGGCAAGTCCATGGACATGCTAGAGAACACGATGTTGTCGCCCGTCAAGATTCCAAAGGAAGTGAAACAGGAGCCGGGATCGCAGATCAGCCCGTCCGGCCCTGGAAGTGGAGATTCTTACATCACGTTCTGCAACCTGTGCAACAAGGAGTTCTCCAGCAAGTATTCCTACAAGATCCACAGGATGAACGTCCACGGAATGCTGAACGAGAACTCGATGGATTCACCGATGGGTGAAGGCCCAGAGGCTCCAAAGCAGGAACTCGGATACGGACCTGAAGGCCTCTTGAAGGTTGCAGCAGAAGCTCAGCCAGTTCCTTCTACAACTCCCAAGGATGCCGGCGCAACTACGATATTCGGAAATATGATCGCTGCCAAGCTGGCCGACCGAGTTGTGTGTGATATCTGCAACAAGGAGCTGTGCAATAAGTACTTTCTCAAGGCACATAAACTTCGAATCCACGGAATCGACATCACTCCCCAAGAGAAGGCTGCTGAAGCCGCGGAGGCTGCTGAAGCTGCTGAGAAGGGACTTCCATACGAGTCGCCCAAGTCCGGATATACCAGCACCCCGAAAGAAGTCAAGGACCTGTCGGCTGTGACGGCCGAGATGATCACTGCCGACATCATGCAGAGGTCACAGAACAGAAGCAATGCCAGCAAGAAGCTGGATCTCAGTAACATTACCGCCAACTTGCCGTCGGAGAAGCCCTCAAATGAAGAACTCGTCAAGCTCGGCATCGATCCAGAAGCATACTGTGAAATCTGTAAGAAAGAGTTCTGCAGCAAGTACTTCTTAAGGACGCACAGACTTAACATCCATGGCATCCGTTCTGAAAAATCAGAAACCGACTTACGGGACAAAGACAGGGCTTCAAAATCGTCCATGCCAAAGAGCTCCCTCTTCAACACGATGAACGGCTTCAACCTGGGCAGTCTGGGCCCTCTGGGTGGTCTGGGAGGATTCATGGGCGGAATCCACGGAGGCAGCAACGGCATCTTCAGCCTGGCTGGGAACGGGGGCCTCCTTGGCATGGGTCCTCAAGGCCATCTAGGACATGCAGGTCTGCCCTTGATGCCCTTGTTCTCACGCCACGACCAGACTCTGAGAGGTCTGAACGGAGCAGGCGGAATGCCTGTGAGCATCAGCAGCTTGATGAGTGACAGAGGAAGGCTTATTGACAGGCTCAGTGCCGAGAGACCCGCTGTGGACAGATTAATTGCCGAGAGACCTCCTGCTGACAGGATGGGTGGTGAGAGAAGTGTCGGTGAGAGAAGTGTCGGTGAGAGAAGTGTCGGTGAGAGAAGTGTTGGTGAGAGAAGTGTCGGTGAGAGAAGTGTCGGTGAGAGAAGCAGTGGTGATAGAAGCAGCGGTGATAGGGATAGAGGCGAACGCATGAGCGGTGACAGGATGGACAGAATCGGTGTTGACATGATGAACAGGGATGTCGGCAGTGAACGAGGTGGTGGCAGCGTCGGTAGCATGGGTAGCATGGGTAGCAACGGCAGCAGTGGCAAGAGCAAGGACGGCTTCCAGAAACACACGTGGCGCTGGAAGGAGCCCGTCAACTCCTCCAGGGTCAACTGTGAGATCTGCAACAAGGAGCTCTGCAATAAGTACTTCCTGCGAACGCACAAGCTGAACAAGCACGGGATCATACCCAGCGACAAGTCCCCCAGCATGGGCAGCTCTCCGGCTCCCTCCGACTGCGAGACAGCCAGCAACGCATCCAGCCAGCCCGACCAGAACATCTCGGACAAAGGCTACCAGAGCACGCCGTCCGGCAAGATGGACACCTCGTCACCACACTCGTCTCCGACACAGGACAAGAGCTTCGAGAAGTCGGCCAATCAGCTGAAGGCCGACCTCATGAGACTAAAGAACGAGGACGACGGCCGCTACATGAACAACCAGTACAGCGAGGTGTGCAACTTGTGCGAGCGCAGATTCAAGAGCTCTCGCTGGCTCAAGGCCCACATCCTGAAAGACCACGCTGGATGGCCGATGTTGGATTTGTACGATCCTAAGAAACAACCCCGAGCACTGATCGAACCTCCAGATCCCAAGGCGTGTGCCGTGTGTGGATTGGTATTTCCAAGTGAACTGTCGATGCAGCTGCATCTCATTCAGGAGCACAATGCCCAGGTTACTCTCAAGACGGAGGAGTCGCAGCAGAACGGAAACGGCAACCCAACCACGCCTCCTTCGGAATTTGGATTCGGCCTCGGCTTCAAGAAACGGGTATTCAGAGCAGAGAAACAGAAGCTGTATGCTTGTGTCCTGTGTGACTATAAGACAAAGTGGTTGTCCAATCTCACCTCCCACGAGATGAAGCTGCACAACCTCAACAAGAACAGTTCCGATGTATTAACCTGCAAGTTGTGTCCTAAGTCATTCCCAAGTGAACACCTCCTCTCGCGGCATGTCGGGGACTGTCACCACGAGCCTTTTGATATTTCTAGCTCAGGGAGTAGTAACATAAAGCGAGAGAAGAGGTATAAGTGTAGTATCTGTGGCGAGAAGTTTCATTCGCGCATATTATGTAACAAGCATTTGAGAGAGGTTCACATTCGCAGGAAGAAGAACTTTGCCGTGCACATCCGGCTCCAGCGATCAAAGTACTCGTGCACCCAGTGTTCGTATTCCACGCACTACCCCCAGCAGCTCCACCGGCACCGGGCGCGCTTCCACGGGAGTCGTCCCGCCGTGGTGGGGCCCCTGCAGGCGTGGCCGGGAAACCTGGACGAGGTCCACGCCGAGCCTCTGGTCAAGAGCTACACGGCGGAGGTGCAGTGCTTCGAGCTGGCCGTCAACACCCCCAACAGCACGTTCCTGCCGTCGCTCGCGCACATGCCCGTCCGGCAGCGAGTGTCCGAGCCCATGGCGGTCACGTTCATCCTGACGCCCGTAGACCCCTGACTGTCGTCGCCGTCGTCGTCGTCGTCGCCACAGTGCATGTAGCCTTCAAACTACACAGTGTGTGAACTATATTGTTGAGCAATCCTCAGGACTGTAGTGTGTGATGTCTAGATATCCACACCTGCTGTGCGTGCAATTTGATTGTTTGTTTGTTTTTTTGTTTTTGGTTATATTTTTATCATTTCTTATGGCCATTGACTTCCAAACCAACCAAGATACCAACATGCATGTGTGTGTTTGTGTGGGCGTGTGTATATATATATATACCTATATATATAAATATATATATATACATATATATATTATAAATATATTTTCAGTTCTCTAAAAAGATGAAATTGAAAGGCTTGTTACAGGTTAATCAGTTGAAACAGTACCTTCTCTCCTCTCCTGAAAATAGTTAACGTACATTGTTCCTGACACAGTATAACTAGTCAAAACCTGGCATTTACCGATATGTAAATACTTATATTTATTCCATATATGGACACCAAGCTAGCTATGCTTTACGTAAAGTTCGCCAATTTGCCGTGTCGTGACTCCGACCGTGTTCTGGCCCCTCCCCCATAGTATTGTCTGTGATTATAGAGTGTTTGTATTGGTGGACAGTAGATGATTGACACGAGCAGGAGGCGGAGCTGCACAAGGGTCACCGTGACATTCAGTCGCCGCGGCAACACCTCAGGAATATATTTGTACATACTGTTGACCTTATTTATGATAATAATGACCTATATAATATCAAGACCTGGCAGTGAGTGCAACCCTTGTGTATCGATGTTCCAACCCTCCCCTCCCCCCGGCCCCTCAGCTTATATATCATGTTTTATCGTGTTGTGATTTGTAAATGTACATTGACCAAGATGTGACTTTGATAACTTCACCCTGTTACACTGGTCATGTCAAGGATCTAGGCGGATGTGCTAGGAAACGTGTCAAATCCTAAAACATGTCAAATCCTAATATATGAATGAAAAATGCACACACATCAAACCGTCAAATGTTGTTTCACAATGATCCACGAAAAGTTGCAATTTGAGACTGTTTGTTACTAGCCCGTGACACATTTGTTACCAGCCCGTGACACATTTGTTACTAGCCCGTGACACATTTGTTACTAGCCTGTGACACATTTGTTACTAGCCCGTGACACATTTGTTACTAGCCCATGACACATTTGTTACTAGCCTGTGACACATTTGTTACTAGCCCGTGACACATTATTACTAGAATGTGACACTGTTACTAGCCTGTGACACGTGTCCTGGAGTAGGTAGTCACTGTTTGAAGTCATTGTTATGTCCTGCAACATTCCACAAACAGGGTGCTGTAGTCGTGGTGGTGATCGCAGATGATCACTGATGTGGTGATCGCAGATGATCACTGATGTGTGTGTATTGAGGAGAGAGAGAAGGTACTGTTTCATTCTGATCTTCATTCATTTGTCTGGCAGATGTCCTAGAATCTCAGTATTATCCATGTTCCGGGACTACTGTCCTTTAACCATTGAAAGAAGGAACATGAATAATTTGTCATGGTTTTGTCAGAGCTGCATCTATAAGTCATGTGATTTTGTTGCGAGTTGTTAGAGATAGACCGTGGGGCAGTTGTACACGCCAGCCAGGGCTTTAGCGACAACTGCGGATCGGACGTAACAAGCGTAGAGACTGAAAATAGCCAAGTGTTGTCACAATGTTAAAAAAATTATATATGAAGTTTTACAATGTTATGAAGTCAGATGTTTTTTTCATGGTCATTATGGCTACTGAAGATGTTCAGTAGGTGTTTTTTGCTTGCATTAGAATGCAGACGTTTGCCAGTAATAAGTCCATGATGTCGTGGACGCCGTGGGAAGTCAATACCGAGTAAGCATTCATGTTTTAGTGTCGGGAGTGTCGACGCTGGACTGAACATTGAGCAATAACCGTAATGCTTTTTACACCAATGTTGTAAAGTATAGACATAAAGAAGTCCATTGTTTTTTCAAATATTGTACATTTTTATTCAGTTCTGCTAACCCCCCCTCTCATCTACCTCGAACCAGCCTTAATGTTTATGAGAGTATGTGTATATTGTATACAGCTGCTTGGAACACCAGACTTTTTGACATGTTGTTTAGGTCATTTAGAGTTTAAATAGTGTTTCAGAGGTTTGTAATGTTTTAAACGACTTTTATTGAGACTCCGTAGTTTTGACGAAATTATATCTGTATGAAACCCTGTTCTGTATATTTAACTCGCATGGCTCACAGGGCTAATGCGGGATTGTGGAAAACATCAATGCGTATCTGTGATGGAAGCGACTGTTTAACTTCCTGTTTCTGGAAATTTATGTGAATTGACCTTGATCTGACCTTCAAATTTGATCTTGGTGAAATTACCAATTAATTAATTTGTTTAATATCTTAATTTTTTTAATTCATTTCAATGAAACAGAAACCTACTGATATCCAAAATATCCTTCTTAATGTTTTATTCCATTTTACATACGTGCTGTATGACAAAAGGTCATATTTTCTAAGAAATTTCTGAAATTTCAGATCAAATTCCCCATATGGTAACTTGCCTACCATATGCAGTGTACAAAGAGAATATATTTGGCATTTCTTTTTACATAAAAAATTCTCATTCCATGACCTGCATTCAAGATATGAAGTTGATTTATAAATAACTTTATTTCATGTTTACATAGAAAAAAGTTACATTTAAGTCAAATTCCAAGGTAGAATGTTCACGGTCAACTACTTTTTAATTAATTTTTAATTAACGGTAATTGTAATAAATCACATTTTCAATTAGTTACGCTAATGTCGCTATCCCTGCACAGATACCATTGTTATTCTAGCGCCAGGTGAGCTACTGGCCCTGACGTCTATATTTAAACCTTTTAAACCATGTAAAATGATAATGAAATCATAATATCCGATTAGCTGTTATCCTTTCCCATGAGACTGTAAATGTTGCTCGTAATAGATGTTCCAAATCCCTTGAAGTGAAGTTGTTGATGGGCGATGTTCGCCCGTTTGTTGTGTATTTATTTCACAGCTTCTGACGAGGGTTTTTTTTTTATTTGAGTTTCAGTGTGATTCACTATATATGGCAATAATGTGATCTAAATTATGCGTGAGTTTGATGTGTGAGTGTGACAATTTTTGGATTGTTGGAGTCTTTTATTTTTTCATTTATTCAAATTTTATGACATTCTATTTCGTGTGGGATCATTATCCAAACAGTGTGGATGCCCCTGTCTTCAAACAAGTCTATTTATTATTCCACTTAATTTCCATACAAGTATTCCTCCATCCTCGACTCCGAACTCAGACTATCCTAAGCTCTGGCCCAGTTTTGTCTGTCGTTTGGTGTAAACCATTAACTATTTTTGATATGCACGTTTGTCCTCTCGCCAAAGTAATGCCCCGGGTTTGAACCTGGACCCGGAAAGTTTCATGTGTGGTGTCGCCGCACCGCATCCATACATACATACATACTTATGAATATTCATGTTGGACAGTTAACTTGTGCTGTGTGATGATTTCAATTGGGAAGATGTTTTATACTCGCGTGTGATTTTTTTTCCGTCTTATGTTTCTTTCCCCAAAGCTGATATGTAAAGTAGTTAAAAAAACAACATTTGTTGTGGTCATCGACTGGTTAATATGATTTTTCTATGTGGAAATTTGATTTTCGACCGATATAATTTAAATTGGATATAGTGGTTTTTGACCGATATGATTTAAATTGGATATTGTGGTGCGTATCAGTTTATGCGTGTGTCGCAACCCAGCCAGTCTAGTCTTTTGTAGTCAAGTCTGACTGGTATACAAACTGATGTCAGATTGATGCTGATAGCTCGCAATCATTCCCCGGGGCTGGAGAAAAAGAACAGCATTTTCTTTGACAAGCAAAGCTTATGTCCTAGGAGACGATAGTGAGACAAATTGATTTTTGTTTTTGCATTTGAACCACGCGGATCAAATAACCATTACGAAAGAAGTCATTTCAAGAAAATTCTCCTTAGGGATCATATACTCCACAGCCAGGGGTACTTTGGAAAATCAAAACAGATTTAGTAGAAAAATTATTCTTCTCCTCAAATTAAGCCTTGTCTCATTAGGAGAACCTTTGGCATAATTGTGATATGCATTCTGATATAGAGCTGCCCATCACAAGCTTCCTTACTTGCGTCATTCACGGCTAAAACGACTAGCGTTGTGAAGAGCGACGAGAAAAGAAAATGTTGTTAATTTGATTGAAGAGCAATGGCCGTCTGAAATTGGCCGAGTGCAGTTTGCTTTTTCACGCTGCGGCGGTGTAAGATTTGTTAGCTAATCCAATGATTGCTTGTGTTCTATTATGCGCAGTGTGGAGGATATCGCGCTTTTTAATGGAAACGCCACGTACTTAAACCACCAAATTTAGAAAACTGATTATGTAAAAGGGAAAGCCGCTTTTTTTTTCAATTGTGAAACTAATAGATAACCAAATGTTAAATACTAAATAGAAAAAATATAGTAGTTCAGTGATGATTTGTTAAGATTCTCATTTTATATTTGATGGAAGTCATTATGAAGTCGCAATATATTATACACTGCTGATGTAGTGTTATCATTTAGGAGAATTTTTGGCATACCTTGAAATTTGATACTGATTTGTGTTGGAAGAAAGTGTCAAATTTTAAAGTGGTTTCATAAGTAATGGTGTATTTCATTAGAAAAACAAATTAAACAGCAGATTTTAACTTGATAATTTTTTTAAATTAATTTCACTCTGACAACTGTTTTCACAGTGAAGTCCAACTGATCATGCCCTTATGTCAATTATTTGTTCATATGTCGACATTTGACATATTCACCAGTCGATGACCAACCCGCGTCTTATGCTTGTCCTTCATAGTCTGTGCAGCCATCTTGTTTTGTGATGTCGTCTGTGGCAGCCATCTTGTTTCTGAGTATCCGAGACTTAATTAGGGGATTCTCTCAAAAAGTTTTTTTTTAATTTCTTTTTTTTTTGAGTAACAGATATTGTTTTACGTCAGAGTAACAGATATTGTTTTTGAAGGAATTAATTTGAAAGTGTTTTTTTTTTTTTGTCTAGTCTTTCCTGGCCGTGAGCGCCAGTTGACCAAAGGATCCCAATGAACAGATAAAATACCTCATGCTGTCGTGTATAGTGTATTTGTGCATGCTCTCCCTATCTATTGCTGTATGTGTACCATAAAGAACTGCCTTTGTTACAAGTTGTTTGTCGGCCTGTACATAAACACCCAAGGTATTAGCTATTACGTTCAGAAGACTTATTAGTGCATAATATTTACTAGAAATAAGCTCGTACCATTGCATTGTTCAGAAACATGCAGTCCTCAAGCCAGTGATTTCATTGTCCGTCTTGGAAAACCCTGCACTGTCCTACATTGTATGATTTCATAGCCAGTGGTTCACTATTTATTTGTTTGTTTGTTTGTTTTTGTTGTTGCCCATCCTCTTCTAGTTCCTCAGGGTTGTAGAACCTCTTCTGGTTTTGTTTTTTTTAGAATAATACTCCAAACCTTATTTGACTTATTTTGCCATCATCACTTCACAGAACCGCACCCATTTGCTTCAATGTTCATTTGGGGCTTTGTTTTACTTTGTATGATTGTGTGTCTTTATCCTGCAATGCGTGTGTGTGTGTGTGTGTATCGGTGTGTGTGTGTGTGTATGTATGCCTGTGTATGTCGGTATATATGTGTGCATTCCTACCCAGTAATATGGTTGGTATAGATGCCTCGAGTTTGCATGTGTGCGCGCGTGCGTGCGTGTGTGCGTCATTTTACCTCCTCATTGTTCTCGCTCCTGTCATCGCCTCCTTCCTGTCCTGACCTCCTGTGATGGCTAACACACACAATACCTCAGTTTTGTTGACCTCCTACCTTACCCCCCTGCTCCCCCCAAACCCCCCCACAGTGTTTGAGGACTGCATGTCCTGTGTATACGTGTATATGTTCATCTATACATCTATTTTTTAGTCTACTGTGGCATACACAGTGCAAAATCAGGGATTTCTTTATTTATTGTTTCAGTGCACATGTTCCCAATATTGTCAGAACTGTTCTATATTTGGTCCTTGTCCAATCGGGTCTGTCATAATCTGTCCACTTAAGGGGGGCCGCCTTTGTACAAATGTATCGTAATCTTGCCCAATTTTTGCAAAGTATACAATCAATATCACCAAATGCTTTGTCACACAGCTGCTTCGTAATGGGAGCTGTTTCACAAAACATTTGTGAGCGACTTGTCAAATATTGGATTTACCATACAGCCATGTCATATTTTGATAGCTTTGTGAAGGGGCCCCCTGGGCTTGTTGCACATGAGTTGTTAATGAGCAGAGGTGTCGAGTCCTTCCGTGATATGCCATGCAGTGTAACTTGCCGTTTCCGCTTCTTCAGAGCCGTGTGAAGTAACTGAGATTTTTAACATAATTTTGGATTTTGAAAAATCAGGGGCATTAATTCCCTTCTATAGTACCATACGGTAGTATTGATCTGTAAAATTCTAGACGATGAGTTTGTTCTTGATTATGTTGATTTTTCAGGAGGGAAAATACCTCCAGGTGCATTAGAAATAGGTTTAATGCAATAATATCTTGCAATACAGTCTTCTTCTTAGACAAAGCCACCTCTATGAAATAGCAATACTTTGATCTCAAATCAGCAATAATGTAGAACGGGCTGTTAAGGAGGAATTGTATGGAATTGTAAATAAAAAACCCGAAAAAGGTCACAATGTATGATAGTCACAGATGTAAAGTTATGAAAGTATTTATTGAGTTTTTAAGAACAAAATTACACCTGTGTTAACAACATGTGCATCAGCCTTGGCTTCACTGCGGTGTCTGACCCTGACGAAAGTCAGGGTCAGGGGCGAGGGTAGAAATACTTTCTGTACCAGGATTACAGTTGCATTGTCGTGTGCAGCTTGGAATTTGTCTAAAAGTAATAAACCATTTCACGAGTCGTGTGTGTGGACCCCAAAGTTCATGTCGCGTCTCTGATTGGTCAAATCGCTCTCCGCTAGTGCACTATTTGTTTCTATATTTAGGTACAACCTACCGTATTTTTGTATAGTGGAGTGAACTTTGGCACCTGTCTGTAGATTCTGGTGGTTTTTTTGTATGCAATAAAAAGTCTTGACAAACTATTTCAATGTCTCTGTGTTTTATTGAGATGAGAAAGTGTATGACATTGCACTACATGTTTCATGATATGAGTCTAACATGATACCATGTTTCATGATACGAGTCTAATATGATACCATGTTTCATTATATGAGTCTAATATGATACCATGTTTCATGATATGACTCTAATATTATACCATGTTTCAAGTTTGGGTATACATTTATCAAGCCACAGTGCTTCAAGTACTTGAATGAATTGATGAGAACATGCTTAGAGTACTGGGCCGGTATTCATAAAGGGGCTAAGTCAGTTTTTGCTATATATTTGGTCACCAAAAACTGACTTAAGCCCCTTT
>JAVCKZ010086930.1:0-12103 GCA_034780755.1 Lepetodrilus elevatus
TGCTGAATAAAATCAAAGTGTTCTATTTCTGCATGTGATCGGGCAACTTAAGTCGCCTTCAGCAGGGAGAGAGTTAATAATTGTATAAAAATAGTACATGATGATTATCATAACTATCGACCGTTGAGGGTACTATCGATGGAAATAATAATCAAGAATGACAATTGCGATCTATTAATACTTCGACCTAGCATTACTCCCCTAGTAGACATGATATAAATGCTACAATAGTTGAATTTTAAAATTGGCTACTCAAATTTCAACCTAAATACAAGTAGACTTTCAAATCATCCTCAAATTTAATAAACTTCAAACTCAACTTTTTTTCTTTCTTGAGGCATTAATGGTGACTACATACAAACTGAAGATATTTACACTACAACTGAATGGAAAGGATCAATGTACCCTCTTGGGATTGATGGATTACAATAACTGATAAATGTAAAATTGTACAGAATCTCACAAACCTCAGTGAGTGAATATGGAGTTTAACGATGCTGCGGGAATCTTTCACCCATTTACAACGACTCACAAACCTATCACACACAAAAAAAAAATTAAAATTCTGCATGAGTGAGTGAGTTATAATGGAGTTTAACATCGCTGAGGGAATAATTCATCCATTTGCTACGAGTCTGCATGAGTGTAATAACAAAATTACAATATTGATCAAACTTGATTAGCTGCCAAGTCACTTAGGTAATTACTTAAGACGCAGTGTAATAGAGCATTAACCCTCTCCCTGCTGAAGGCAACCAGACATGCCCAAATGACCAGTGCTTGTGCCTAATCCAGCAGGGAAAGGGTTAACACAGAATGTCAGTCCAAATATCAACCTGAAGAACAGTAGTCAATGTTTAGGTGATTATACTTTCATTTTAGCTTAATTAAATTCAACGAGAAGAGACGTGAATATTAAAGTATGCTTACACTTGACAGACAATGACAAGTACAAATGACAGTTGACTGACGGATGACAATGATGGATGACAACAATGACAGTTAAAAAATATTTCAAACAAATTTACTGCATCTAACATTATAGACCACAACTCAACTTTAACCTTCTCCTTGCTGAAAATCAAATCAAAGTGTTCTATTTCTGCATGTGATTGAGCAACTTAAGTTGCCTTCAACAGGGAGAGGGTTAAATTATTGAATTAGATGATTGAATATTAGTGCTTCTTTACATTAGGAATAGTTCACCCATATGCTACAAGAGTCAGCTAAAAACATAATGCGTACATTTCTGACGCAATTTCTAACAATCCAAATATAAGAAAAGTACCTACTTGCTATTGACTTAACGATCCAACGTAATTGAGTAATCATCCAAAGTGTTTATCTTTTAGTATCTGATACAGTATGTTACATTCAAACAAATTGCTTACTACTAAATATGAATGTCCCAGTAGTCATGGTGAAACTCAAACTGTTAGTGTTGGTGTAGATTTGACATTGAAATATATTCTGTTATCCGAGTCACAGAAAGGTACAAAACATGTCAAATATTAACAAGATATAGGTTTTGGCCGTGTTACATAACACATTTTGCCAAAACAATGTGCTTGGAGGTGCGAGGCCAAAATTAATAAAACATAAGCTTAAACTAAAGTGTACCTATGTCGAAATATTTACACATGACGACAAGTGAATTGCCACATGAATCAGCGATAGAATGTAAACTTTTGAAGCACTAGTCCTCGAGTAAGTAGGATTTTGGCTCAGAATTTCTGGATCAGTGCCAATTTTTGTTCACAGCATGAAGAAATATCAGTGAATTCACACATTTTAAGCTGAATGGCAGACATGGAAGCAAATCCAAGGGAACATCAGAAACAAGGAGCGGATTTAGTAAGCTGGATAACGTGTAGTCATGTGACCAAGTTAATAAAGTTTGTTAAAACTTTAATGTTGTTTGTCATTGCTTGGTCACCATGATTTAAGTTTCCATAAATTATTTCCGACAAATTTTTAAATCAAGGAATATTTCTCAAAATATTTTCAGTTCTGGACACTCCTGAACAAAATTGTGCAACTAAGGCAATCTCAACTCCTTTAGCCTTATACTACTACATCTATGGTTCAGAGTAAAAGGTTACTTAAAGTTAGGTCATTTCATACAGGATGGAGCTAGTCAATTGGGATGAGACTGATGCATTAGGCACAAGTACAACTCGTAGGGAATCTCTGGTTGCCTTCTGCATTGAGAGGGTTAAACAGTTCAATTTTTTATTTTTTTTAGTTTATCTATATTGCTGAGGGAATCTTTCATCCATATGCAATGAGTAAAATTCCTTAGTTTCCTAAATTGTGCGATTCGATTTTCAATACAAGGAGCCCTAATGAGAAAGTCTCTAATGGCGTATAAAAATAACCAGTGTAGGTATCATAGGGAAATGCTGCAAACAAAATTCATGACAAATATGAATGGATGAAAAATAATAATTTAACCCTCTCCCTGCTGGATTAGGCACAGGCACTGCTTTTTAGGGCATCCCTGGTTGCCTCCAAAATGGAAAGGGTTAATAGTCGCTACAACCAAGTGTATAACGGTAAACTCAACTCACAGCAACATACTATGCCGTGATATTTATTAGTCATAACTCACAAATAACAATAACTATAATCAACAATATTCAATAATCCAAAGAAATCAACTGAACAGGTCAACAATTTTCAGTGTCAAATTGGACATGCATATATACAAACCATGCACAAATATCAAACTATTTTTAAAAAACTTTTCGCACAACAAAGTAACAAGTCTCCAAGTAATAATTTTACATTTACAAATCGATATGTTTTCCCCGATAAGGAAAAACTAGAATACGAAAATTTGGAGGACAGAGGAACCAATCGTGCTGCTGGGTGGGGAAGGTCAGGTGTAACGTGAAGAGGTCAAAGGTTAAACATGGGTTAGCACGAACCAACAGACTCTGTTCTACTTACTGGGCATTCCAAGACAATGTGTCTGCCCCAAACCTTCTGTCACAAACAAAAGATTGGAGCTGTGTGTTAGTTTAGTCATATTTGTAATAAGTATGATACAACGTACACACGTATAAGTGTGAGTGAGTTAATGTTTTAAGTCGCAGCAGGAATCTTCCACCCATATGCAACAAGCATTGTATAAGAAGATATTGTATTTCTATGTAAATAATCATATAATTTTGAATGTTAATTATCATTACTATAAGATAACATTGAAGTAACTTATTAATTAACTAGTACTTTATGACAATATTATAACTAGATTGTATTTTACATTAACAATCGTACAATTTTGCCTTTATAATATTGAATTAAACTATGGATCAAATAGGACATACTGATTAGATTAATAACTATACGTCATTTTAAAATAAATAATCGTACAATTTTGCCTCTAAAAAAATAAATAACATTTGAAGAAACTATTGATCAAATAGGATATTACAAATAGAAAATACAACCAAATATAGTACTTTTACATAAAAACTGTTTTAATTGCTCAATAAATAACAATGAAGTAACTATTTATCAAATAGAACATTACGACTAGTGATAATTTGAAAGAATATGCATGACAGACATGATACTTACATAATTCACTTTGACAGACAAATGTGTATTGTGAATACTACAAAAACATAATTAAAAAATAATAGAACAAAATATAATTGCCACTTCTGTGAAACCATGGAGACCACTGTGAACAACAGATTACTTATAGAAAACTAAAATATACCTAGAACATTTTTCAGCTAAAGATCTATGGAAGTATGTCTAGTTTTCACTCAATTCTTATTGCATACCTTTCAAATGAAAATTAAAAAAAGTTAAAGCAGTGATTCTGTCAAATATGTCACAGGATTTTTCAAAATTTATTTCCAACAAAGGTTTCATCATATTCACACATCTGAAATATGTTTCTGTTCTTTCATTGTAAGTTTTACAATCTACACACACACCAATATTCTTTTTAAATAAAATCTGTTATTAAGGGTTTTCCCAGGTGTGCAAAATATGCACATTTGATTCTCTCTAGAAGCAAATGATCTTTAAAATTTATTGCAGAGAATTATGCAAATACTGAAAAAGTATTAAATGCAGTTTGTCGTAATTTTACTTCAAGAGTGTTATTGACTCCCTAATCCCCAAGTGTAGGGAAAACCCTGTTTGTTAGTTTCTACTACTGCGACAAGGAATATACAAGGTACAAGAAAGTTACTGACTGTGAGCCTGGGGCCACGCCTCCAGGGGTGGAGCCAGAGCTGACAACCCCGCCTCCTGTCACTCCAAGACCTGCCATACTGTCCAGCGGGGGTCGAAATGACATTTCTCTCTCTCACTCTGATGTTGTTGAGAGTCTAGTTGCTAGTTGCCTGCAACATGGAATGTCACAAAAATAATGGAATGTCACAACTATGGCTGTCACGATTCACTGATGAATCGCCTCTTCTCTTCTATGCGATACACTCTTAACGAATCGATTTAAAATTCTACTGTAGATCTATTTAAAAATGTGTTTGAATCACATCGATGCATTCAGATTTGTATTTTAAAATCAGCAAATAACAGTTAAATACCACCTTACAGTATTACATTGCCAAATTTACTGTGCATATACTGAGTCGGACGAAACGACTCAGAAAAACTGGCACGAGGTGGTTTTGGTGCGAGTTGACCGTAACCCTTAAACCAGCTGGGAAGAGGGTTAAATGACACCATAGTCCAGTTATTCATTACATCACAAATTGTGGCTGATATTTTAGCAAATAAGTTTGAGAAAATTGTCTTTGTAAATTAAATCTGTATGAATACTGTATTAATTATTTTACAATAACTCAAATAAATCTCATAGATATATAGTCAATAGTGCCAATTTACTAGAAAATAATGAGAAGAAAATGAGACAATGGAAAAAGCGGTAATCCACAACAAATATCAGGGTGATTACCCTGTACCCCAAACTCCAAATGATACAGGTTTACATTGCATTAATGATTAATCTAATAATAACCTAATAGTAAACTGCATCCATAGTTGTTTCCCTCAAGAATAGTATACTATTTTTTATTCAAATTATTGGCCAATTGGGGGAAATTCCTCTAAAATTTGACCCCATAAAAAGTTACAATCATATATCACTTAAAGGAAACACATAATATTTGTAATGAATTGTGTCTTACCCCGTCCACTCAAATGAAAAACCAAGTGGGAAACCCCTGCTACTATCTAGTTTTGTAATTAACACAGGTACCTTTTAATCAATGCTAAAACAAGCATGGACGTGTTAATAGATTTAAATTAATTACAATGTAGTGGTTATACTAATGGAGTGAATATCAAGATAATTTAAAACTAATAATTTGAATAATTAGAGTCGTCAGTTGTATTTTTAATCTAATATTATGACTGTCATGTTTATAAATGTACAGGTGAAGTCTCTACTCTAATTAATTTCAAAATATCAATAAAACTAGATACAATTATTTAAATGTATTCTTATCAATACGTGTATGTACATCTTACTACAAAATTGAAACAATCAAATATGTGTATACCTGTCAAATAACCGGCAAATTTCATTATTTTTACACCAAGATGGCAAGAAGACATTGTGCGAAAAAGAAAACTACCGACCTTGACCTTCCTAAAGAAAGAATTAATTTACAACACTATTTGAACGTTTCAAACATAGTAGCTTACATAAAAAGATACATCAAGAGTCAGTGCAACCATGTATTTTATTACCTGATGGATTAATATAATAGATTTTGCTATAAATGCTCAAATATCATGATTCAGCTTCTTGGAACTCTTTAATGTGTGAAATCATAGTTGTACCTTTCATAAACATTCAGAAGAAACTATTCTGAGTTTATGTATCTCAGCTCAACGTGTTATATTTCATTTCCGATGTTTTCCATATGTAAAGATTTGTGACAAATTATCTCCCTTCAATCAGCTTTAGTTTTTATCTTGTACAATTTTACCAGCTATCTAGTATAAAGTATACGTTTTTGAATATAGTCACAATGCAAAATAATCCTCTTACTAAGAAAGTATTCATTGGGGGGTATTTAATCATCTTATGTCTGTATACTTATTTTTTTGTAATGGAGTATTATGTAATGATATATTAATTTTATTATCATTACATACAGTATTGTTATTGTTTTTCCCCTTTCTTATTATTCCTTAAATGATATATATGTATTGTTGGTCATATAGTGCATCGAACTGTATCTGTACCATGATAATAATAATTATAGTGTCAAATTCACATTATGGACAGGTGTGTAGCTATAGGTATTTTAATGTGGAAGCGCCAGTACTGTAACAGTACTATGCTTATGTAAATGTTTAAAAAATAGCGTTAGCTAGGAAATTGATGTGGAAGTGTCTGTGTGTCGGCTAATAGGCAGCTACGCGCCTGGTTGAGTTCATATACTGTATAATACATGTAATGAAGAAACTCATACATGAATGTTCTTCATATCAAATTGAGTCTTGGATACTGTAGTAAGACCGAGGGGTGGGGGTGGGGGGGTGGGGTTGATAAGTAAGACAGAGTAACAACCCAGCAGAGAATGGGTACCCGGAAGGATGAGATGGACATGTGAATGATAACCTTGATGCACCTTGAATGGCAACTCAGGTTGTATACTCCCCAGGGAGTTGAGAAGGAATTTGAGTGCACAGATCCGTTGACCGTGGTAATAAACGCATTTGAGCAGTTATTCTGGATATGCATGTGCACTATATAAATGTATAATAATAATAAATAATAATAACAGTGTTTCAGATGGGCGTCGGTCATCGGACAATGCCCGATTATTTTCGCAAATGTCCGAACTTATCACAAATATCCGAGATTTTTAAAACCTGTTAGGATATTGTCCTGAACATTTTGTTGGCCATCTGAGTCGCTGAATAATAACTCAAATACACATTGATGGCTACCGTATTCTAATTACGGAGGACCATGCTGATCATGTTATTCTTTAAATTGGAAACAATCAGCAAATAATTATGAGACTTAATTTAGTGACTATCAATATCATTTGTTTAAATGTAAAAATAGAACACTTTCATTCAGAAACAAATACATTATTATGAAAATATTTTTAATCAAGCTCAGCTGCTGAAATGTCCAAATGTGGACTGGGTTGTCTAGGTCATAGTTGACCAAGCTTTTATTAATTCCACATGTACCGTACGGTACATAAGGGACGTTTTCACATGTACATAAGGGATGTAGTTACTATTGGGCCACAAGTAGGTGTGCCATGATTCGCCTATCTCGCGATACGATACGTATCATGATACAAAGCTCACAATTTTAAAGCACTGTGGAAAGATTTTCAGAAATTATGTTATATGAAGGTAATTATTTCTTAAAATATCCAGTAGAAAGTCATGAAGAGATATCTTTTGTTAATAAAACACTTAAAATCATTTTGAAAAATACTGAAATCTAACATGGCGATGCATTGATGCATCAGTGAATCATGATACCCCTAGCCACAAGGCCCATGCCTGCAGATAATTTGTCTTTAGAAAGCAATATTAGCATTCCCACTTTTCGCTATTTCACTTTTGGCTACACTACTGTACATGCATATTAACCCTCTCCCTGCTGGATTAGCACAGATGAGGCTCTTTAGGGCATCTCTGGTTGCCTCCAGCATGGACAGGGTTAACAATACTAAATTACAGGATGACTACATATACTAGTATATGCATGAGGATCACCCATATCACCATGAAATAGAGAATGATTATCTCCATTTATTACGTAAAACATTCCCATTTCCCCGTTTTACACACTTCTATTATATTACGTCTAAAATGCAGCATCAATGTTCTTCAATATCAAATTCACATACGCGTATATTCCTCTTATAAATCTTTTTTCATTATATCCCATCTTTTTAATTCAACTTCAATGACAATATAAATACCGTAGTGTTGTGATACTGAATGATAAATGCATTATTTATATAATGTAGCCTATCCATTTAAATTGGCATTTAAATATACTCAATTAATTGACTAGCTATCAGCATTTTAAAAAATTAACCAAAGAACTGTAAATACAAATTTTCTAATTTGAAGCAGTCGTAAAATATAACAAAAATCTCCAAAGCTAGTTGATGGTCTTCTCCGTTGATTTATAAATGAAAATGTTATACTGGAATACTGGGAATTGGACAACACATTATGTGTTCTTGGCAAATGCCTTATTGTTCCACCAAATCTACAGTGCCTTTTAGTTATTATTTGTTATTATTAGTTAGTAGTTTAGTATTAGTTATTTTTTAGTGGCAGATTCAAAGGTGGGTAGGCCAGGTGTACTTTAATTTAGTGGTCAATTAAACTGAATTATTATTAAAATAAGTAGGGCCCGGTTGTATGAAAAGTTAATGCTCCATTAACGTGTCATTAAACCTCAATTAACTAATGCAACATTACATTAGCATTGAAAGTGTCAATGCAGGAATAACGGCTAATGATGTTATTAGTTCATGACACTTTCATACAACCAATTCCTTTAATTTGGTTCCAGAGACAATAATTATTTGTCTTTATATATTACAAATACAATTCTATACATGTATATATAAATGTAATTGTGAATAGATGATCATTATGTCAGATTAGTTTAGTTTAAACAATACATACTTTATTCCAGATGAAATGGCCGTATAGGTTACAAGTTATTACAACTTAGATGAAAACTGCTCCAAGAGAAGAGAAATAATATGAAATTCATAATGAATGAGAGATAGACATAAGATAATAAATTACATGAAGTTTTCTTTATAAATAAAATAACTAAATACATAAATATTTTTAAATCTTATTGATATAATAGCAACATTGACAATAAGTGAACATACTATCGTAATCTATCATACAGCTTAAACTGTGATTTCATCTTTCTATGATAAAAAGAAAAATGTAGCAAACTACATTATTCGTCTACTTTAGGAAAATAGTATATACCAGTGTAATGACCTTGACCTGCTCCGGAAGTTTTGGAATGTGCTAAAATGGCAGCTTCTCCAAACACTTCAGCTACTTTGACACCGAAAAAGAAGGATGAATCATTTCTAGATAAACTTGGAACATTAACAAGGAAGAAGAAGGCCAAAGAAGGTTCAATCTCTAATATTGTTATGCTGAATAATTTTAAAGTGTACATATTTCGTCCAAATACTGCTGATAAATCTCTGAAAGCCTCGCCCAGATTCGTCAGGTTTCATTTCCATAAAAGGAATTTCCTGTGATGTTTATTTGACGTGTAAATAAATGTTGACAAATATATGCTAATGTTCAAAGTTAAATGTAGTTATATATTTACTAGGAGCAATGCTAGAGCTAGTAGGGGTAGTCTTTATTGAACGTGAATGATTGAGTAATAAAAGTAGCAGACGAATCATTTGTCATATCAAGATGATTTACAAATTTGGTTACAGTCAAAATCAAGTGTTTTATTTTTATCCTCTAAGTACAGAGAGTAATGGCAATGTTGTATGGCTCTTTATTGTACTAATGAAGGAGTTAAACTTTCTTGCAATGTATTGCAATGCAAATATTGCTGTACAGCAAGAATTTATCATCCAGTACCAGGTTGTCAGACTAAAGTTAAACAAGTGTAGATCGTATTCAACTCGCAAAATAAATAAATATTGAAACTTAAATTGTTCTTCTTGCCTTTTAGTTACATATTTATCTCATGAACAACCACGGTTTCTTATGAAACTATAATCTTTTATCAAACTTGTGGCCAAAATCATGACATGCTGATAAGCTAAAGCTTCCTACCCTCGGAATCGACATCTGTTGTTTTGTTTCGGACATCTCATTGGTTCGCAGTCACAGTGATTTCCTAGATTGCCAGAACTGGGGTTTTTCGTTGATCATAAATGCCATCAATTGTTTATGAAGGCAGACAACTTTGTAAAGTACAAAATGTTCTGTTTGTGTATTATTCGTGATTTACAATGCTACTGCATCTTCTACTATTGCATTAACTTATTGCTGCATCTTCTACTATCGCATTAACTTATTCTACACATTTCGTTTGAAAATATATGAAATTTCGGTTTGAGTGTTACCAATGTTTGTATAACTTGTTAATGAAGGTTCTACCTCAGTTACGTAGTCAGTACCTGCTGTCAATTCTGTAATATTGATGACATAACTTCTCTCGTAATAACCGGGGTTTCTCCAAACACGCAATCCTGTGTCCCATACGCAAAAATTGCAGGTTTGGACACACTTAATTAATACAAATTGTTGATACCGGTAAGTATAGCAACATCCGTCCCAGGGACTCTCAAAAATTTAAACCTAAGTGGAACCCAGAATCCCAAAATAGGGATCATTTGAAAACTGGTAACCAAATGATAAAATAATTATTAATAGCAATATCCACACTTACTCACAAAGCAGGGATTGATCTTAACACTAGCCCACTAGCCAGAACAATGTTAAAGGTATCCTAAGGACTAGTGGAAATTTTAAGGTTTTATAACAAATTCGTTATTTGAATCGTTATTCAAACTAGTAGCTTTGAAATGTAAAGTCCTATCCCTGCAAAGATTGCACAATGTTTAACTTAGCTGTGTTATTTTGCAGTAACTGAACTTCAGGAGGAAGGCAAACATGCTATTGAGTCTCCTACAAGCCCAAGTGCTCCTGACATTGGACCAGAGGGTTATCTTTTGGGTAAGTAAATTAGTGATTATGACTACAAATTACAATATTTATTATAAACTAGTGAGCTGTTTTGCTCATTCTATAGTCGTAATTGATTAAAGTTCATTTACATTAAGACAATTATGTAAATTTGTAATTTTATCACAACTGTACGCACATGAATATCTATGACATAATACAATATATGTCGTCATTAAATATAATACGTAGTGTTGACACAAACATCCATCCATACTACCCATTGTATGCTGACACATCCATATATTGACATATTGGATAATTATATATTGTTAGTATGATTGTTATTATTTCTATTGCATCTGACATGATGATTCTGTGACTGTAGGTGAGAATGAAGAACGATCCATGATAGAACCTATGTCACGAGATGAACCCAAATTGGCACAGCTCATCAAGGTTAGTTCTATTATTTATTCAAGATAATCTAATTGTATTACTTTATCATTTATATACTCAATCTCATTATTCAATCAGTAGCTGTCACTTATAGGTGGAAGAGTCATGCCGCAATGTTAAACTCCATCAGCAGTTTCATTTTCCTCTTCACAAATAATATTCTTCACAAGTCAATAGGCATTCTTTCCTAGGACAATTTTTATCCCAAGCTTTCTGGTACAATTGTTGAATACACTTTTGCCAAATGTATACCTGTCAGTGATAATTCCACTACTCATTGATTTTTTTTTGTATAATATTAAATTATATTTTTATATTACATATATTATTCAGGTGTTGCTAGAATGGATAAATGATGAATTAGCCAACCACAGGATCATTGTGAAGGATATTGAGGAAGACTTGTTTGATGGGCAAATTCTACAAAAACTTATTGGTGAGTTTGAGGGATTTTGCTTATTGCCTGGCCATATTTGGTTGCATTGCCATTAATTTTACCAGAAATATCTTGTGATATAGTGAAATAATCCTGAACGTAACTCTAAATCCCCAATACAAGTAAAAAATATATAACAATTCATCAGTACCTACTGGTGCTCACAGGTTTACTGCAACTTTCAGCACTGCAGGTATTGTCGCTTTCCTCCTAGCATAATAATCTTTAAAGATGTTGTGTGCATACTCAAACAAACAAACAAAAATCATTGTTTCAGAGAAGTTGTGTCGGATCCGAGTCGAGTCGCCCGAGGTGACGCAGTCCGAGATCGGACAGAAGCAGAAGCTGCGCGTCGTCCTGGACTACATCAACTCCATCCTCAACCTGCCGTCTGGCTGGAACCAGCAGAAGTGGAGCGTCGACAGTACGTAGTCTCGTATTTTCAGATACCAGGGTATCGTTTCTCGAAGCTCTCTTAGCCGCTAAGGGACCATAACACTCTCTTTGCCAATAGCTAATACATTGCTAAGAGAG
>JAVCKZ010086941.1:0-12099 GCA_034780755.1 Lepetodrilus elevatus
TATTTTCACTAGTGAAAAATAACACCTGTTATTTCCACTGATAAAACGTGGTATTTCACTGCATTTATGTAATAAATGTGGTTAATATGAAGCATGAAACTATTCTGTATATAGACGGACGGAAAAAGGTACATTTGTATGGTTTGTTGTGTCATAGTGGTAACACCGTACAGTTCGAATGTTCAGAAAAGAAGACACTACTTGACCGGTATGGTCATGCTATGGTCATCTTAGTTTAACATTGCCATGGCGTGAAGGCATCGATGTTCTGTAGTGTTGTTGGATCTCTCATCCAGGCGACGACTTTCTCATTGGACACGATGTACACATCAGGCATGGACACCAACTTGAGTATAAATCTGTCCAGACCGTCCACGTTGGGTTGGTACACGGGGTGCGAGAACCATTGCCGTCGTAGAGTTATACTGACCGGGGCCTTGTTTGCACTGTACCTTTCCATAAAACTGTTCCACAGGACATTGTAAGTGTCGTTAGCCGTGGGAGGGTTCTGGTAGCATCCATCAGCATACGCGCAATAGTACATGTTTTTATAGTCCAAGATAGGAACCACGGGGATTTCCCAGAGTCCGGGCTGGTTGTCCACAGGACATCCGGTGTACTGGCACGTCTCCTGCCACTTGAAGTCCAGGGTGTAAGGCCATGGAAGGTCGTTCCTAGATGTTGCTATCGGGATTGTGAGCGTGCTGTCATACGACATATTGTTAGACTTTACTGACCTGAATTGGTCGTCGCCTTCGGGTTCCAAAGACGTGCTTCTCCATCCATTGATGTTCTGAACTGGAGAGTTCGCCTTGAGAGTTGCTATTTCTTCGGAAATATCAGCAGGCTGGGTATAGCCACGCAAAGCCACTTCCATTCCGATGTTCATAAGTTCCTTCAAATAGTTGAAATTGTTGCCACCTTTTGATACAAACAGCGTCGAAGAGATGGTACAGTTGTTGCTGTTCATTCTGCTAGTGTTGAACAGTGATAGCATATTGTTATAGTAAGCCACCGTGTTGACGGGTCCATCGAAGGTGAAGGTAACCATCTGCGGCGCCTGCTGCCTGGTGATGTTCAGAGGAGCTTCCGTATTCCTACACAGACATTCAGGAAGCAGACAGTTTTGCTCTTGCATGCAGACCTCGCCTGTCGCAGGATCAGTAGAATGTGTCGTTATCGGAGTCATTGTCGTGGTAGGTGTATTCGGAGTGAGAGTTGTGTTTGTTCTCGTGGCATTTGAGGGCGAACTACAGTTCCAAGGCTGAAAGTCGTGTATCTGCGACAATGGCACAGGGTTTTTCATCCAATCCAGCATTTTATTAACGCTGACAATATACACATCCGGGTATGTTAGTAAATTATGGATAAATATGTCCATAGCTCTAAGATTATGAGCCGACGAAAACCAGGCGGCGTGCATGTTAAACCCTAGAGGAGTGCGTGATTCTTGGTAATAGTCCAGAAAATTGTTCCAGAGATAGTTGTACGCTTGCTCTTCGGTGTTCGCTGTGTTGTAACAGCCATCGACGTATACGCAGGGATACTCATCCTTGTAGTCTATCAGCGAGTTGATGGGGACCTCCCAGAAACCAGGATGGCTGACGTTCTTGCTAGGACACGGCGGGACGAGGCACTTGTGAGGGTTGCCGTAATCCAGAGTAAATGGCCATGGTTTGTTTGCTCCCAGATGACTCCTAGTGACCGTGAGCGAGATGTCGTACGTGTATCCCAAATCCTTGAGAGTATCTGGCTGAGCGTCGCCAACCGTCTTCAGATTGGGGCTACGCCATCCGACAATTTCGTCAATCGTAACACTTCCATTGACGGCCAGATTCTTCCGCTGTTGGTCTGCTTCGTTCTCCAGTTTCGCCGTCGTGTTGATGTTGGTATGGGTGACACTGTGGACGCCGATTTCCATCCCCTTTCCATAGAACTCTTTCACCAGGTTGTAGTCTGTGTACAGATCTTGAACATACAGAGACATGGACACCGGACATCCGTTAGGGTTGCGTCTGTCTGACGGAAACAACTTTCGATAATGCTTAGCCATCTCGACGTTCACAGCATCGTCGAGTCCGAAATACACGATCTGGGGGGTTTCATCTCTGGCCATGCTGATGCTGTTTGTGCTGCAGAAACAGTCTGGTAGGTTACAGTTATTGCCCTGAAGACACGCTGACAACGCTTGGGTACCAACTGCTACAGTAGTCAGCACAAGGGCCACGACCCAAAGATTGTCGGACCACATGTTGGCTTTGCGACGTTTCAGTGAAGAGTAAAGAGGATTCGATAACTCTGAAGGAATATATAGCCGACTCTATCGTCAGGATCAATCTTGGGATTGGGTAACTGAAAAAAATCCCCTACTCCGCTGGCCCTGTCTCTTATTGGTTGATACAGATACGAAAGGCGTCAATATATATGTAAATCGATAGTTTTTATTGAGACATCTCTGGCACACACACGCAATGGAAACCAAGAAACGTGACTAGTTAAAAGACGGCAATAGCCATGCCAAGTAGTATTAAAGCCATGAATGGATGAATGAATGGGTTTATTTATTCAAAGTCAAAGGTCACAGGCCCACATGTACAGGACATACAGTATACGCAATAAAGTAAAACTATACAAGAATTGTAATACAACAAATGTAGAAATGCACACGTATATCGAGGAGAACTACAAGTGAGTAGACTTATATCCAACTTGAATGAATGAAACACATATATATTTTGATAAATTGACAATAGTTCGGAATTTAGTGTATTGATAAATGATTGTAATGAAGGATTTTTATAATATCGTGGACTAATATATCGCTTTCTTAAATCAGAGAATGAATAACATACAAGTAAAAAGTGATATTCATTTTGAAAATATTTAGTCAAATCCAAATATTTTATAATTTGATCCAATACCCTGTCGATGACATAATTAAATTAATAAGTTATGGCATCTACATATAACTCGTGATAACGCTTTCTTAAATACCACACATTGGATGCATTTAACCGCGATTTCTACAGATTATCTTAAAATGGGTTTGATGAAAGAAAATGTAAATAATGCATACAGTGTTGTAAGTAGCCTATTCACACAATTCTGTTTGAAAACATATACAAATGTATGCAATTCTGTGCGAATACCTATGAATAATCTTGGTTTTCTTTCATCAAACTCATGCCAGTCAATGAGCCAATGCAGTCAGTTTTTCATTTCAGAAATATAAAAATATAAATGCAGTCAAATTTTCATTTCAGGCATTTTACACACATAAACATATAACTATATAAATATATGTGTGTGTGTGTGTGTGTGTGTGTGTGTGTGTGTGTGTGTGTGTGTGTGTGTGTGTGTGTGTGTGTGTGTGTGTTACAGTTAATCTGTATACTAGTAATTAGGTAGTATGTATATTATCCGAGTTTTTCATTGAATTTAATTTTTTTTAAAGCCAAATGACAAAATGATTCCCTTTAATTGCAAGATAGAATGGCATGAGTTTGATGAAAGAAAATGAGATCATATGTACATTTGTATAGGCATTCATACACTTTTGTGTAAATAATAATATAAATGCATGCAATTTTGTGTGAATACATATACAAATTCTTAATTTTCTTTCATCAAACTCATGCCATTCTATCTGGCAATTAAAGGGAACAATTTTGTCATTTCAGGCTTTTTAAAAATTGACTTACTGAACTGAAATTCAATGGAGAAAAAAAATCAGGTAATATACACATTACCTGATTATACAGATTAACTGTACCATATATAGTACGTTAACCATATAATGTATTCTCCCCCTGTACACAGTACATAACACCTGTTTCAATTTACCATGGGTAAAACGGGACATAATTCTCCACTATTTGCATTTACGCATATTAGTCTGTTCTGTCGCAAGACAACCCGGAAGTAATTATATTATCGCATTCTAATTTCATATTATACCCATATAATTATAGGAGGTATTTATTAACATCCTTATAGCATGCATGGTTTTCTACAGCCTGGCATACCGTGCGAATAAGCATAGCTTTCTGAACATATATTAATATTGGTTATTAAAGTTTCACATTTACACATTGCAAATTGCGCTTTATGTATTGACAGATTAAAATAGGAGGGGGAAAACAATCTGCAAACTAAGACGTTTAAGCTACACGATATCCTTTTTACCGAATTTTAAATAGTGCACTTTACCTTATATATAGAGGAGTGTCGGTATCTATTTAATAACATCCTTATAGCATGCATTTGTACAAAATGTCTGAACGATTCCCACTGTGACGTAAAGCATAATTCACTCAATTCTATAACATGCTCGAAGACATAGACGATAGCTGGGCGCATATTCTCGAAACTCATAAGATGTTTGTAAGTAGGCCTATAGCCTACTAAGAATTTGCCTAACTGGTTTTCTGCTTAGTCAACTTTAAATATATCTTTTCTGACTAAAATGTTAAAGAGTTTTGAGAATACAGTTCAATACCAGCCCTGTATGGTATTGAAGATTAATTAAATCATTTAGTTACTGACTTCAGAAGTTACACAGTATAATTCATTTTAAGAAAACAATGTGCAAGGATTATTTTATTCAGTTGTACATTTATTTCCATTATCACATCTGATAATGTACACGATAGAGGTGGAAAAACAAGTGGTTTGCAGCTAATACATCCTCGCACCCCAAGGGTACCTAATTCCGTTCATGATTGATCACTTTATGGGGGTAAACCATGGAGTGATAGAGCGAGGATGCCGCTAATGCAACTACTGAGGATATATGTTGAAAATCCCAAACTAGCTCCATCAAATATTAGAGAACAATATGAACAATACAAATTTTATAAAGTGGATACAGCAGGTTTTTCACTGCCTTATTCCTGGAAAATTATTGGTGTTAATAAATGTCAAGTGCGAGTGTAAACATCGGGTGTAGAGAGACTGAATGTACTTTCTTCGGTAGTCCTTTCTGCTATTCTTTTATTAGACTTTAGTTTTACAAATACTCTGGTAGCTGGAGAACGGTTTATGTTCAATGATGGCTTACTTTGAGTTGTTCTTTCACCATTATATTATTTTAGAGACTGATGAACAGTTGTCGGAATATTTTAACAATGAATATATTTATTTTCCAAACTAGAAAAAAATCGGGTCGGCGGATCAGTAAACCAGGGAATCGAATAACTACGGCCTTCCTTAATAAAATCATTACACTAACCTTGATGTAACATCTATAGGACTGTCTGGATCAATACAATAAATTGAACTGAAGAGTATACGATCACTATCTAGATCACGTCATACGATTAGGAAATACGTCACCTCTAGGATTTTAGCGGTGATCTACCGTGGATGTATCACCTCAAATATGAAGTTAAGATTGAACGCGTAAAGGCTGGGCACAACGGGAGTTCACTGGAAACTGTGCACTCTATATATCTTAATCGTACATTGTGGATACTTCAAATATAATTAAAAGCAGATCTCGTTTTGCCCCTTAAACTTGTTGGCATTAATATGCTATGGGCGATGTCCGATATATATGAACGTCAGCTTCGGATCTGATTTTAATTAGATTGTAGATACTTCATGAATGCTTTAATGTTTGTATATCAGCGAAGAGCTAGATAATATCCCTGTTTATACGCTGTTCACACGATCCGTAAGATCAGGAAGTATGACAAGTAATGGCCATGCCGTCGACCGTAAGGGTTTTGACATAAATTAAACAACAGTATCAGGTTATCTACATAATACCTAAACATTGCACCTGTGTTGTTGCACCATTAAGCATGAAAGTACATGTACACATGTTCTGAGAAATATATTTTTGAGTCGTTTTCTCTTTTGAATGACAAGGTATGTGATTGGTCGTTATTATTTGAGTATCGCCCGTCTATGTGTACGACTCCCAGACAGACAAACACAGCAAACATCTGCATGAAATCGTCATCGTAAGCCCTCCGTGGTCCGTGTTTTGAATCACAAAACGACAGAGCACTAAACTAGAGCAGTGTTACCTTTCTTCAAAGTTTAATAGATGTGCAGCGATTACGTTGCTAGCCAACCAAGTTTTCCCTTTGGTATGGTCTATTTTACCCGCCCTACAGAATTCGTAACAAATAGTGTTTTATACTTTTAATCGGTATAAAAGAATACGTTTTTTAGTTACATTTCATACTCTCTTACAAGAGTACTTCAAACCCAAACTTTTCAAGAAATATAACTATTATTACAATCGTTATTGTATTGCTATCATGTACACAGGATCTTTTCAAAATATCTATGTAAAACGCTTGCTGTTTTTAATATACAGCTGTTCAGCAGTGAATATTTGTCTTTCATTTTGAAAATGTGTTAGATAGATCTGCATTGTCATTTAATATAAGCTATTAATTGCAACTGTGCAATTCACAATTTTGTTAACAGATTCAAGTAATACATATCTTTGTTGGTTATACAATATACAATTTACATGACAACATAGTATGATGGTTATCTACAGATAATAATTTCTCAAGTCGTATTTAAATAGGTCATAATTTAATTATCGTAATTTTGTGTGGATGATATTATTGTAAAACTTTATTCCATGGGGAAAGTAAATAGGACCTGGTGATAGACTAACCTTGCATTGGGACCATTGGTTAACAATTCCTCAACATATTTTAGTGCTTTCTATAATTACGTTTTCAAATTTACTGTGGAATCATCTATTCAGTTTTTGTTTGTTTTACCGCTATATCGTACTATGAAATTAATACATATGCCCATGTGTATGCCATAACTAGCATATTAATTACTGCGATAGACGACAGGACTGGTGCTATACTATTGCTAGAATTGTTGTTCGCTAGTATTGTATTTAAAAAATGGTACTATCGTTTTCCCACTAATTAGTAGTACCATATTCATTTAGATTATATACCTTAATATAGATACTATTTAAGTTTTAATTGCTATCGACTACACATTGTCGCACAGCATGACAGTAATACACTTTCTGAAACACAAACACAAGTACATGCATGAATTAAAATTACTGTTAATGAACTGTACAAATACATTACATACTGAAATGTGGAAAGAAAACGAAAATCTGCCACGATAATACTTTAAAAAATATAATTTATTATATTTTTACCAAATATGTCACGTTATAATTGCTATATTACCATATTGAGCGCAGAAAAATACCTAGCATTACACAGGGAGATTATTATAGCTTTATTGTCAATTTCAACGGGATGTAGGGACACGCACTGAACACGCCTCGTGTATCTCCATGGCAGCAGGATTTCCTCAAATTATTAATATATTATAGTGTGTGTTTTTTTTTTTATCAATTTCAACGGGATATGTAGACACGCACTGAAAACTCTCCATGTACATATATGTCCATAGGATTTCCTCAACTTATTAATATATATCTATATGTAGATCATTTCCGAGGAGGTTTGTCTAAAAATGCAGGACACAATTTATCAAACTGACATGTATTCGGAAATAGACTTACCCCCACCTCCACGCCAATCATGCACGGTGTTACTGGCGCGTGCTGTCCTTCTAATCATAGACGTATATACAAACCCAAACCTATGACGTCACATTGACTTCCCCACACCTGAATTTGGCTATAAAAGGCAGATCAGAAGATTGGGTTAAAACAAATGACAAACAGTCCCTAACAGCCTAGCAGACAAGCCGGAGTTACTCATGCGGGCGACACATTGACAAACGAGTCGGTGTTATCATTGTTTTTGCTATATCTGGTCCCTTCATTCTTACCAGTAACACCACCAAGTCAACATGTGGCCTGGTACTCTATGGGTCGTGTTTGGTGTGCTGACTACAGCAGTAGCCAGCCAGGAGAAGTCGTGTCTTCAAGGCATTAACTGCCATCTTCCCGACTGTTTCTGCGGTACAAACAGCATCAACATGACCAGAGACGACACCCCTCAGATCGTGTATTTCGGATTCGACGATGCTCTGAACACGGTAATGGCGAAGCACTACCGACGACTGTTTTCGTCAGACCGGCGGAACCCTAACGGATGTCCTATATCCATGACTTTGTATGTTCAACACCAATACACCAGCTACAGCCTGGTGAATGAGTTCTACAAAAAGGGCATGGAAATCGGCGTCCACAGTGTCACCCATACCAATATAGACACGGCGGCGAAACTGCAGAAGGAAGCGGACCAACAGCGGAAGAACCTGGCCTACCGCGGACGTGTTCCTATTAAAGAAATCGTCGGATGGCGTAGCCCCAATCTGAAGACGGCCGGTGACGTTCAACCAGACATCCTTAAGAGTTTGGGATACACGTACGACATATCACTGACCGTCATCAGGAGCAAACTCGGTGCTGACAAACCATGGCCATTTACTCTGGACTACGGCAACCCTCACAAATGCATGATCCTGCCGTGCCCCGTGTCCAAACATCCCGGCTTCTGGGAGGTTCCGATCAACGCAATGGTGGACTACAAGAACGCATATTCCTGTGCGTATGTGGACGGATGTTACAACCGGGCGGACGACGAAGAACAAGCGTTTAAGTATCTGTGGCAGAACTTTCTGGATTATTATGAAGGATCACGCAGTCCTCTAGGATTTAACATGCACGCCGCCTGGTTTATGACCGATCATAATCTGAAGGCTATGGATCGATTCATCAAGGAAATACTCGCATTGCCTGACGTGTATATTGTCAGTGTTAATAAAATGCTAGACTGGATCAGACAGCCAGTGCCACTGTCTCAGATACGTGACGTTCCGTCGTGGAATTGTGGTTCGACACAGACAAGAAAACCAACTGTGACAGCAACGACTTCAACTACCACTACCTTACCGCCGACAACAGCATCCACAACCACTACAACATCTACAACCAGCACAACAACCACGACAACCACCGTACCAACGACAACAACATATGCAATGACTACAACCACCACACCATCTACAACCACCACACCACCAACAACAACTACAAGCACTACGACTACGACAATAACTACCAAAGCACCTACAACCACAACTACAACCACTACTACAACAACAACAACAACAACTACACGACCTACAACAATAACCACACCACCAACATCTACAACCACACCACCTACAACAAGTACACCAACAACATCTACAACCACTACGACAACAACAACCACACCACCAACATCTACAACCACACCGCCTACAACAAGTACACCAACAAGGTCTACAACCACTACAACAACTACCACCACACCACCTACAACATCAACTACTACTCCTACAAGTACGACGACGGTAAGGCGTGTGCGCACTACCAGCAGTACTTCATATCCCACACCGACAATTCTTCGTACAACTACATCGTATCCTGGCACCAAATTCCAATCACCACACTCTTCACCACCACGATCAAGTAGTTCAACGACTCCACTTCCATCTTCAACGTTGGAAGAGTCGCATAATACACAGTCGTCTCAGGAATCAGCCAACACGGCATCAACGGCGGCAAAAAACGGTTCAGCGTCACGAGTACAGTACGCACATCTGGATCCGCCGGATGTGCGCACGGTTCTTGGCAGTACGCCATCACAGCCGCCGCCATTCTCGATGCCGTTCTGCTTGCAAGGATTCAACTGTAAGCTTCCTGGATGTCTGTGCAGGACAACGGAGCCACCTCTTGGCATCCCCAGAGAACAAACTCCCCAGATGGTTTACTTCACATTCGACGGACCAGTCAACGCGAGGACGTACTTCAATCTGATGCATCTGTTCAACCCTCTTAGAACGAACAGCAACAACTGTTCCATCTCCACGACGCTGTTCGTATCTAGAAGCGGTAACAACGTGAACTACCTGGAACGTCTTCTGGAGATGGGCATGGAGGTAGGTCTGCGCGGAGTCCACATGGACGCCTATCATCGGTCTCGAACTCTTGGCATTGATCTGGGCGACGAAATTGCGTACCTCAAGGCTAAACTTCCCGTAAAGAACATCAAAGGATGGAGAAGCCCTGCATTAAAGCCTCTAGGAGATGCTCAGTTCCGGTTAATAAAGTCCCACAATCTGCTGTATGACAGCACGCTCTCAATCCCGGCTTCGGAGTCCAGGAAAGATCTTCCTTGGCCGTATACCATGGACTTCAAGTGGCAGGAGCGGTGCGAGTCCAGCGGATGCCCTGTAGATAAATATCCCGGACTATGGGAAGTTCCCGTGGCTCCAATATTGGACTACAGACGCAAGTATCTATGCACGTATGCTGATGGGTGCATGTTGAATCCTCCAACGGCTGACGACACGTTCAGTTTCCTGTGGAACAACTTCAGAGACAGGTACAGTGCAAACAGAACTCCGCTGAGCATAACCTTACGGCAGCAGTGGTTCTCGCATCCCATATACAAACCTAACCTGGTGGGTCTGGACAGATTTATTAAGCAGTTGGTGTCCATGCCTGATGTGTACATCGTGTCCATTGAGAAGGTCATCGCCTGGATGAGAAATCCAACACCACTACAAGATCTCCAAGACTTTGAACCATGGCAATGTAACTAAATCCACGACACCGTTATCTTGACCATCCAGGGTTGTCTTCTTCCAACGATGAGCTGCCACCATGACAGAACAATAGAAATGTGCATCATTGAGTCTGGAACTCTAACTACACAACATTGCAAACGGTAGTTCTTTTGTGTGTGCGTGTTTGTTTATGTATGAAACCCATTTGTTCATTCATATAGAAGTTATCATACTATAAATAACGATTGCTTAAGCAAACACACACGCATTACACACACATTACACACACATATACACACGCACACACATACACACACGCGCGCGCACACGCACACACACACACACACACACACACACATACACAAACCAAATACACACACGCCACACACACACACATGCACCATTCCCAATTATTTAGCACGAGCAAACCATTGTGATGTGACGCTATTACGACATACTTTAATGTTGGTAATGATATTGTGATACGAATATGCAATATGTAATGAATATCCGATGCCATACTGATGATAAACATAATCTGTTCTCTCAAAGGGTACAGTTAGAATGCATGCAATGTATAAAATATATACTATATATATGTATGCACTAAATAGATGTTCGTGTCCGCTTAAAGTCTGCACCACCACCGAATAGATATTTGCAATTCAAAAATGTATTTGTATTGTATATTGATGCTTCTTTATTTCAAATAAGAAAATGCATATACTGTATGTATAACACATCATCCTGTATTAGTACGCATCATTTAGTCCTTTATTTGATATCAGTCGCACGACTACGTATACTAAGAATGACATGCACCAATGATAATGATCTATTCCGCGTGATGAAAAATAGTATGAGTGAGTTTTTTTACATTTGGGGGCGGGTGGTATGTATGGTGTGGTTGGATGTGGGGTAGGGGGGATGAGGGCATTTGCATTTGGTATAAGTTTAAAGACAATCCCCACGATAATATTCACATTTAATGTGTATTTATTGATTGTAGTTGTTTCCGTGAGTGAATGTTCAGCTTTCAATTACCGGTATTGTTTTTATGATTGTTGAATTATGAAATAAATAATGTTGTTGCTTACGTTATAGCTTTGTTTTTACCTCTGGTTTGAAAATATGTTAATGTAAAGTTACGATTGTGTGGTATATTATATACTTACACAATGACATACTCATCACATATTCATTTGAAATAATGTTAAACATTGTAATGTTCACGTGAATCAAGTACAAGTACAAGTACATGAGCAAATAATTTTTATGATAAATATGTGTGCCATCCAGGATGAAGCAAGTCGACAGACATAATTAATTATATTATACAAGCTACACATTCCGAAAAGGAATTATACCCGAAAAGAATATCAAAGGAAATACGAACTATTTACTATTAGGTAGAGATAGAGAGAGCGAGAGCTAGCTAGAGAGAGAGAGAGAGAGAGAGAGAGAGAGAGAGAGAGAGAGAGAGAGAGAGAGAGAGATATAGAGAGAGAGAGAGGAGGAGAGAGAGAGCGGGAGAGAGAGAGGGGAGGTAGAGAGGGGAGAGGGAGA
>JAVCKZ010086952.1:0-12097 GCA_034780755.1 Lepetodrilus elevatus
CATACCAATAGCCTACAATTTTGGATTTAAAGTTAGGTGGTATTTCTCATAATAACACAGTTTCAAATTTACCTTAACAAAGATCACATTGTGATTTATGGGTAATTTATTAATTGTATCATGTTCTACACGAGCAAAGAAAGTTTATTGGTAGATTTGAGCATATTTTCTTTTGGAAAGGTTATAGAACCGCTTAGCAACAATGTCGTGTTGCAATACATGCGTTCCCTTAATTTTTTATTTCAGTATAGTAATGTTTGGAATAAAAGGATTACTAGCTTCTTTTATTAGTTAAATGAACGGATGGTTAACCTGTATAGTCATGCTAGTTATTACGATAGTGGTCTAATATGGTTTTACCTGGCAATAAATACAATTGTTTTTACTACACAAGTACTTTATTAAATATCCAACGGAAATGGCTGATCATTGTTGAGTTCGTCCCAAACACAGAAAAAGACCAAGAGATGGGAGTAGTACTTTATTTAAACAAAATACGTTATCATGCTAACATGGGCGCAATTTGAAAGAATAGGTGGGTACAGTGAGGTGAGCGGGGGTAACATAGAAGACTAGCTTCATCAAAGATAATATATAGTATATACATACATATCATAAACAGTGTTAAATAAAGCATTACATGTATAATTTAGTAGCTCAGAATCTGAGTGCTCTCAAGAGTTATAGAAAACAGGCAATGACTTTGGAATAACAGTCATAAAATACTCACGAAAATGATTCAGAATTCAGTATGAATTAATTTATCAAAGAGATGGTGCAATTTCAGTTGGTGTTCAAGAGATAAAACGTTCAACAAGTAGGGATGTAATTGAATTTGAACTCTTGTTAAGGATGTTCACCAATTTATAACAAAATATGACATACTTCAAGTACTTGTTATAAAAATAACAAATACATTAAAGCAATGTATTTAAAATAGATTGATATTTTATCATGAGTATTTAACATTTTAAATCAAACTGCTTATTTCAGAGGATATTTCAACCTGCTGTGAAATCATCACTAAGCTGATGTTAATTGAATGACTTAATACTTCATCATATTATGTCTGACATCACGTCTTGTTAATTAGCACTTTGATGTTAATTAAACGATTATGTCAATGTACCTCAAAGTCTTGATTACAAAAGTAAAAATAAAAATAACAATGCATTAATTGTTAACAAAAACAAAAGCATTTAAACATTTAATAATAGTAATCCCAAAATAATTTTTATTTTCAAAACATCCCATTTCCAATGGTGCTCTCACTGGAATGAACATCAATAATTAAAGCAACACTGACGAAAAAAATACACGTTTGAAAATATTCTTGATCATGTTATAATTTCATGAATGCATTGCTAACACTGAAATGAGGGTCTTAATATTTTTTTGTTCTAGGTAGGGGCTGGAGTTGGGGTAGACATGAAATAACTATTGGAGAAGGACACAAGGACACAAGACACAGACACTTGTGATTGAAATTATACATAATTCAATAGCAAATTTTCCCCCACAAGAAAGGGGTTGGTTGGGTGGGTTTGGGTGGGGTGGGTGATGGCACACAATGACACTGGTCCTAAGGGGCGGGCAATGACGGAAGGACTATGTAAAGAACATACAGTAGGATGTCATCGAGACCCACTCTCACTGACTACTCCAGTTGTGTCACAGAGTAACAAGGCAATGACCATATGTTTCAGAATATGACAGTAAATGTTTCAGAATATGACAATAAATGTGAAAAATCAACAACTCAAACATAAAGCCAGGCATGTTAACAGACAATTGTGATTTCAGTGGAAAACAAGCCTGGGTTCTTGCCATGCGTGATAAGTACACCCGACAATTATATGTTCATTCAATTATTGTCCTCTACTATTTATACAATAGGATAAGTGGAAAGGAAAAAAACCCGAAAAATACATTTTATTATTATCTTTTGTTTTAGTTGGCCGAGCCTAGAACCTCCGTAGCTTGATAAATGGTAGACTTTAGTATATTTACATATGTAGGGTGGAATTCCAATGCACATGATGTTAAAAAAATAGTAGATTAACTAAGTTAAATTAACTAAGTTAATTCTGTTCACTCTAATTGTGTGCACAAATTAATATCATCTGCATCATGATAAAAGGTCATAGAAAAGTCAGATTTCAAAATGTGAATAATATAATAATGCTACATGTATGTACTTATGCTATATATAATAAAAAGACTAGCTACACTAGTATAATATAATGCTAGAGATTGCGCCAACTAGAAATGGACTAATGGCCAAGATTTTAGGTGTCTGGATCCACGACCATCTAATTACCTTCTTAACAATCTTATTTCTTAATTCGCTTAACCTCCTACCATGTCCAACTGCTGAATACAACAACACCCTGATTTCTTGAAACAACCTAGAGTTTGAGATGTTGCTCAGTTGAGATTTCTTCTATCGATTCAGTGCTGTAACTTGAGTAAAATTTAAAACCCAGCTGAGATTTTACTCAAGCTTCAGTCCAGGGATGTGTTCAAAGACGCAAGCGGCTGGAAACCGGCTTACCAAACTAGGCACTGTCTCAAGAGTCGCATGAACCATAGATGGGGGACATGGAACCAGTTTAGTTAAGCGGCTTACTCAGCCCAGCTGAATGGAGAAATCTCAGCTGACAATCTCAAACTCCAGTTTGTTTCGAGAAATGGGGGGACCAGGATTCACACATTTCACTTAATGAAGGGTTTTTAAACAACATTAAAAAACAGTGATGTCCAATTACATAAACCTATCAAATAGTATTTCTCATTCCTGTGGTATGACCATATATATTACATTATCCTTGTGGTATGACAAGCATTGTATACATTATTCATGTGATATGACAGAATGGGTAAATACTTTATCCTTGTGGTATAACAGGACAAGTCAATATGTTAACCTTGTGGTATGACAAGAATTGCACACAATTATCAATATGGTATAAGATTTTCCTCCATTAACTTTGTGGTATGACAGATATTTCTGTTATATTTATGGTACGGTATGTAAAAATGTGTCAATAATTTATCCTTGTGGTAAAAGATTTATCTCCATTAACCTTGTGGTATGACAAGATGTGTCCCATTATATTTGTGGTATGACAAGCATTTTATATTATTTATACAGAAAATGTCAATAATTTATTCTTGTGGTATGATAAGATTTATCTCTATTATTCCTGTGGTTTAAGATTTATTTCCATTAACCTAATGGTATAAGATTCATCTCCATTAACCCTCTCCATGCTGAAGGCAACCAGAGATGCCCCAGAGCAGTGCCTGTCTCTAATCCAGCAAGCAGAGGGTTAACCTTGTGGTATGACAAGATGATTGTGTCTCCATTACAATTGTGGTATGACAAGATGATTGTGTCTCCATTACAATT
Organism: Lepetodrilus elevatus; assembly: GCA_034780755.1. Taxonomy (NCBI): domain Eukaryota; kingdom Metazoa; phylum Mollusca; class Gastropoda; order Lepetellida; family Lepetodrilidae; genus Lepetodrilus; species Lepetodrilus elevatus. Next base: position 3,413 of record JAVCKZ010086952.1, read on the forward strand.
GTGGTATGACAAGAATTGTAGACATTATTTGTATGTTAAGACAGAATGTGTCAATAATTTATCCTTGTGGTATGGCACGATTTATCTACATTATCCTGTGGTATGATTGTCATGGGCAGGCTCTACAAATGGCCATGTTCGATTCTTAATTTAACAACAATGCTAGTGCAAAGGGTATGTGTGCAGTGCAACTGACTATAATAATTATGTAACAACAACAAAATATATTAACAATATTTCCTTTTTTCTCTCTCCCATTATGCGAATCACAAGTGCCTGTGTGTTTGGAGACGTACATAAGTAGAAAAATGACAAAGAACGTCAAAATATAACAATCCCATAAGAAGAGATCTATCACCATAGGTATTGCGTAGAAATTTGATTCGACTCGTTTATATGGTATAAAGAATAAAGGATAATAACAATGGTACCCAAAACCACATCAATACCTGTTTCAAGAGCTACAAGACGGCAATTTCACATTGGAATAAATTGCTCATAATATTATGTGATATATATATGCATGTTTATATGTATAGTATATACAGGGCTGGACAGATCGTCTACAAAACAATGTTGTGGTTGGGTTGTATAATCTGTCGTCTTCACAGACTTGTGCACGTTCCCCTCAATATCATCCTGGTTTCCATGGTTACAGTAATCACAGCGCCTTCAGTTGCCAACAATCTTCCGAGAGATTTCGCCCTGAAAATTAAAACGTACATCTACAGGTTCTATCTAAACTTCATGTTCTATCTAAATTTCAGATAATATTTTCTTCTTCTTTCTAACATAAATAGTTCTGTAACATCAGTACGAAATAACCGTCATCTTATAAAATCTGTATAAAAAGTAATTATAAAATAATTGTAAACGAAGTGACATAAAATAATAAACTCTGGGCTGATAATAATTCTTCTTGCTATCATAAATAGTTCTGTAACATCGGTACGAAACAACCGTCATCTTCTAAAATCTGTATAAAAAGTACATGTAATTTATATAATAATAGTAAATGAAGTGCCATAAAATAATAAACTCTGGTCTAATAATAACAAGCCCAGGTGCCCATTGCACGATGCTCGTGTAGGCTACAACTATTGTAACGTCAGTAGTGGCACTTTATTTGCCTTGCCCGGGCCAGCCCGGCAAACCAGTTTCAGTTACTTCCGGCGGCTAGACAATATTGGGCATTTTAGATTATATTATCATCGTTATCGGATACATTCATGACGTCACCACACACTCCGACGACGATCCACAGCATTCTATTTAGAAATCCTCGTGCTCCGACACCGAAATCGAAAACGCCCTTGGCAAAGCGGCTAGAAATCCTTGCCGGCTAAGTGATAATCGAGTAGCCCAAATGCTTTCTGTTGTGATGGGAGCCCAGTTACAACTATTGTAGCGCTACAAGAGCATCGTGCAACACGCCCCTGGGCGTTTTGTTCAATGAGAAAGGTACGCTGTTGATACTCACAGGAAACGCGTATAGGAAGAGTGCGATGAGAAGGACGAAGAGAGTGATGATGAGACCACTGATGATGTACCACTTGAAGTTGCGCCACACCACGTACTTCAACGTCTTCCACGGACTCATGAACCACATGAAGGATGTCTCCGGACGGCTGGGAACACAAACACAACCATTGTATCATAGTTTGAACTGGCTGACATTCCACAGAACGATGGTAGCGCTATGACAGCCATATCTCTATGTCAACATAAGAGTTATGGCTCTTGTAGCGCTACCATCTTTCTGTGGAACGTGGTCCTGACTTGGAAACATTCACTGGGATAGATTCAAGACAATCTACCAGACAACTCCACCCACAAGCCTCGTATAGTATAGTATTAAAATAAAATATATATGTATTGTATAGTAATAAAATAGTGAACAGTTGCATTTATCATGTCATCAGGAACACAGCTTGATATTATTATCACTGTTGTCATTATTATTATTATTATTATTATTATTATATTATTATTATATTATTATTATTATCATTCATATTATCATTAATATTATGATCAATAATATTATTATTGTTATTATAATTATTGTAATAATAATAATATTATTATTATTAATATTAATATTATCATTATTAATCCCTGATTAATACTTTACAGTTATTTAATCAAGCTTTTTCCTCCCTCTCCATACACGTACACATCCTCATTTCAATTTACACATCGAGAAACATTCTCAACTCCCTGAGAGGTATACACAGCGCACACTCACTTTGGTGCATCTAGATGTGGGTTCATGTTGGGCTCCTCCTGGCCCAGACCCGCGGGCTTCTCCTCCGCCTCCTCTGTCGAGATCAGCTCGATCTCCATCTCTACCTTGCCCTGAAACACCGTCTCACTTTGTCAGATACATTGTGTCTGCAATTTCACTCCACAATATGTGGATAGTTTTCACCCAATTTCGAGTCAATGCTTATTTAACAGACTATAAACAGTCACATTTAAGTCACCATTCACACATTTTTTATGTGGGTTCTCCCCATATATGTTATTAAAGCACCTCAAGTATACTATTTAGATGATACATAAGTACATTATTAATATTGGAGCTTAAAATAATTCTTCCATTATTCATCCATTCAGTCATCCATCCATCCATCCATCCATCCATCCATTCAACCAATAATTAATTTAATCATTAAACTATTTCTTCAATCTTTCCAGCATCCAATTGCCACCTATCATTTCATTCATCCATCTATCCTCCCTTCTGTCAATCCTTTCAATCCTTCCTCCCTCCCTATATCTTCCTCCTTCCCTTCCGTATTTCATCCATCCATCCATTCCTCCTTCCATCCCTCCTTCTCCTTCCTTCAATCCATCGCTCCATCCTCTCCCTTTCTTCCTTCCTCCCTCCTTCCTTCGTACTCACAGTGAGCACTCTCTCGCCGGTCTCATCACTGAAGCACGGCCAGAAGCCGCGTAGACGTCGACACTCGAACAGCGACACTGTCTTCACCTGGTTGTCCACGTCGGGGATCATCTTCAGCGAGCAGGACGACGCCTTCTTGGCTGGCCGCGGCATGTTGTTCAGGTTCAGCTCCAGAGTGCCTGGAAGGCAGATGGGTTTTATTGTTAGATCATGTTCTATTTCAAGAATTATTTCACTCACATTGCGTTTTATTTTAGTATTTTTGAATATATAACTTGCATTATATTATATGTATTTTAAATTATTTCTCTGTTATTTAAAACAGATCATGTGGTATTTAGAAATAAAATGCTTATTTCCTCTTTTTAGTTATTTTGTTTTTCTATTTTTCTATTTTTCTTCTTCATTTTTCATTTATTGAAACTTATAACTTGAATTTTATTATGATATTTATCTTTTAATTCTTTTTATTTCATTAAATAAAGTCCACATAAATTATTTCACTTGTATCATGGCTTAGGGCAGGAGGAAATCTATAACACCTGTAGCACAGAAAACCTGCAAGCAACAGCTGGTACTGACAAACCACGGATGATAACTGCATTTCCAAGGTACATACAGCAATATCCTATTGTTGAAAAGGTACCTTTCGTAAACATTGATGCCATGCACCCCATGATGTGATTTGAAACCAGTTCCTTTGGCTCCAATGTTCTACCACTTACCCAGGAAGTCGTCGGCTGAGAACTTGTCGTTGTCCCAGATTTGACACATCAGTAGAGGAGGGAGGTGGAGCTCTGTGTCGTCCAGACTCCAGAAGTGTTCCTGTCACAAACAACAATAATAACAATGATAATAATACAAATATTAAAGGCATAATATCATAGTTGATAGGCCTGTATAATGGACACAAAATTTTCGATCAGAGACTATCGTAATTACACTTGATTTATCCACCCAAAAGTTGTTATTTACTGATGTACATAGTCCCCAGATATCAATAGTTATCAAAATATTAATGTTTTATATGAATATAGGGAACTTTCCGCTATTTATCCTGTCTTTGATGAATCAACTAATAATAATATGCCGGAAAACTTTCACCCATGTACGGATTTGAATTAATTCATCTATGCAGCGTTGAAATATAGATTTTATGAATGCTTCAACTTCAACAAGCATTTAAAGAAGAATATAAAGCCTAATAATACATTATGTTATATTGCCGTTTAACCACATAATGTTTGTCTATTGTTCTGTTACTGGGTTTCTAATGACCCCAGTTGTATTTTTACAGCTTCACAGAGTGAGTGAATATGGAGTTTAACGTCACTGCGGGAATTGTTCACCCATTTGCGACGAGACAAATATAGAAGGCAAGGTTTTGTTTGAGCCTATGCAGTGATCACGATGAGACCTCACGGACAACCCACCTTCCTCTTCACCACCATGGTCTGCTCAGCTGGCAGATAATCAAAGGGGAAAACCATCCTCCAGTTGAAGTTCCCAGTTCCGTCCAGTGACCTAAGAGACAAAGAGTTGTCAGTCATGTGTTGGGATTAATAGGGTGCGTTTGCGAAGGCGACACTAGCGTCAGGTTGAGCATGCACAGTTGGTGTAACTCTCAGGTTGTAAACAAACCTGCGCTTTTTTTGCCTTGGCAGGCAAGGTGTGCCGGGTGTCATTCAAGTTACTTCCGGCGGGTGGACTACTTGGACGTTTTCGATTATATTATCCTCGTTGTCGGATAAATTCATGACTTCACCACACACTCCGATAACGATCCGCAGCGTTCTATTTAGAAATCCTCGTACTCCTCCCTTATTTATGCGCACAAAGCGGCGTACGCCTGCAGAGTAATCGAGCAGCTGTTATTGTCGTTTGTTTACAACCTGAGAGTTACATCAACTGTGCATGCTCAACCCGACGCTATTATCCCTTCTCAAACGCACCCATAGACATTGTCAAGTGATTTGTTACATCTGTACTGAAGTCAGAGTGAATTTCCCACTGCAGGAACTAAATGCCATAGTCTAAGACAGAATAATCTGCAGGCACTCCTCCTTCTGGCCTAATAGTAACCACGCCCCTGCCTGTCATGGTGTATGTACAACTGATAAGTGCTGTTTCTTTTGCCAACACAGCCAGGTTTGGTAAGGTACTTCTGGCGACTTGCACCGCTGATGACCGGTGCATTTCGGCTGAAGGGAAGTCAGTCAGGTTGCTTTATTAGCACTTTCGCCATCATGCAATATACTCTCGAAATTGTCAAAGCGGCTAGCCGCTTTCTGACAAATGAAGCATCCCTATAATATATAGCCTCCCTACCTGTAATGGACGTCGGTCTCCTGCTTCTCGTCCACGCCCTGTATCCAGCCGATGACGTAGATGTCACTCATCTTCTCCCCGGTGATAGACTCCTCCTCCAAAATCACGTCTACTGTATTCCAGATGATGGCTCGGAGCACGTACCTGTAGCAACATCGCAGAACATTATGATGATAATAATAAGGATAATATTTAGACCTCGCATATAACGTACTCATTGGGACCGGCTATTTTTGTCCGTTATATGCGAAGTCCGTTATACGCATATGTCGTAATTATCGTTAAACGGAACCGGGATATCGGATTCAGTACGCTATATGCAAGGTCTACTGTATACTGATATATTTCCACGATCTGTCTGTTTTCGCTTTCCTTCCATTCTTACGATGTACGAAATGTGGCAAACACGAAAAGCTTCCAGAAAATATTATGTTCCCAAAGTGGCCCGGTGTAGTCTATTCTTACCGCCAGCGCAGATAATGATGGGCATATGTTGCAGTAGCACATATGTGTGTGTGTAAGAATGAGTCCTCTGTTCTAAGCTGGCATCCTTTACACAGAGACCAGGCAGACCAGATTCCAGATGCTATCTGTGCCTCGGGAATCCTATAAACACGAGCTAGAATCTGTATGGTTGATATACTTAAAATTAATTAAAGGCCAGAAGCCGTATTGAGGCTTGTAAATTTATCTTTATTGTATTTGGACAACAAAAGAATTTCCAAATGTCTATACACTCCAGGCTCTAGGTACTACGGTACTCACCAACTTGCAGATGCATTGGAAGAAGAGTGGCAACAGATTACCCACTCAAGCTGAAGTCCCAAATTTGGTAGAAAGCTTTCCCATATTTGGTCGACCTTTATTTATTTATTTAATTTAATATTTTTTTTATTATATTTTTTTATTTAATGTATTTATTTATATATTTATATATTTTTTATTTATTTTTTATTTATTTTTTAGTATACTTGGCAAACACTTTATTAAAAACCTTGCGTCACAGTTGTTGCATTTTATTATCGTTTGAGAACCTGGGCCCATATTCTCGAAACTTTGTAATTTGAGTAAAAGCGGGTTCCTTTCAAGAACAGCCAAGTCTGCTGCAAAGTTGTATTCATCAAGTTTCCATTAAACTGCAGTGTCATATAGGCGTGAAAAAGATGCTATAGAAATTTTGTATTTAATTTTGTTATATTTATCATATGAAAGAGCTTTCCCCCCCCAAATCGTGATGTGTTTTAATGACTAGGATACAGCCACAACACACTCAATATCGCAATTCTTGTTTACATGCACGTGTGTTGATTATCCTTGGCGGTGATGCGCTGCAACATCACATGGCCCTATCAAGAAGCTATCTGTTTTAAATAAGCACTGCTGGATTATTTGAGTAAGCATTCGGTAAGCTACTATTCCATCCCCAGTGGTATACTATGCCGTTTTTTTAAATAAGCACTGCTGGATTGTTTGAGCAAGCACTTAGTAAGCCACTATTCCATTCCCAATTGGTATACTATGCCGGTTTTTAAAATAAGCACTGCTGGGTTGTTTGAGCAAGCACTTAGTAAGCCACTATTCCATCCCCAATTGGTATACTATGCCGTTTTTTTAAATAAGCACTGCTGGATTGTTTGAGAGAACACTTGACAAGTTATTATTTTATGCCCATCAGTTTGGTTTTTTTAAAAACTTTTCCGGTTGTTGGAGAGTACACTTGATAAGTTACTATTTTATGCCCATCGGTATATACGTGGTGTTGACAGTTGTAACCCGAGTTCTATTACCTGCAGCCTGGCAGCCACTAATGATTCAGAAATGTGAGAAATATTCCTTGCATTGATTCAGCACTAGGCATTGATGGCCAATACTTCTTGCCTAGTCGACTAGTCGCTCTCTGAGACGAGGCAAATTTAGCCCGTGTGTGTGCACGTGTCAACAGTGATTTCCGAGGATACTGCCCAGTAGCAGTGTTGGGGGCCAGAGTGGACAGCCGATTATTCCGATTACTTGCCGTTTATTTACCTAATATGATTCATGCTTATGGACATTGTTGGAAGAAAATCACTATCATTTATCTTGGACGGGTCATGGCTGAATTCCTTCTGGATGTGTGTATGGATCGAGATGGGAGACGGTTTCATATCTCTACATATTCATTATCGTTTCCATGGCAATGCTGCTAGTACAATAATAAACAATATTTCTTTACGAAATTATCCAAACATGCTCGTTTCCTGGAGAAGTATGGCGTATTTACTTTCAAAGCTGTATTGACACTAGGGGGAATAATATCGTATGTAAATAACCGCGATACCTGTCTTTCATATTTGTCAGTATTGATGTTCTTTTGGCAGTGTGGGTCTCGTAATAAATGCTATCTTATTAGGGTTTGTTTGGCTGATTATTACCCTTATGTAATGCAATGCTTCGTTATGTATGTTAGACGGCAGGAGTAATTAGTTTGATATGGCATCCTTCAACATGGTTATGATTACTGTTGTCATCATTCGTATGATATTTGCCCTGTCAGTCACATCAGCTAAATTTAGATCCGTTTTGTTTGCATTATAGCACGGTGAAATGTTTGACCGGTTATTGTATGTTAGTGTTAAGTCCTCATATGATTCATCTTTGACATTTTTGTCGTGTATGGGAGAGAGATTGCCGTAAAACAATGCGTCGCTCACTCAATCTTTATAATTACTGGCAAAATGTGCGGATTGATGTTTAGTCAAGAAACTAAAAGAACTGTGTGTCTTGTGAGAGAACTGATTTAAAAAACGTTCAGATGGAATTACCAAATATATGCGCAAAGTTTAATTATCTACATAATTATATCCGTTTGATCAGTCATTTATCATTATGCCCATTTATTACTCGTGTTTGACAAACTGTAAGGCCCATTGTGCATGTGATTTGTATCTTGTATTATTATCGCACAATCATTCTATTTTATGCCTTGTGCATATCTTGTCCCGATCAGCTCACACGTAGTTCCACAGTAACTCCAACCCTCAGACATAAACCAGTATAATTACATTGTAGTCTTGTCTTCCAATATATGTTGCAATGCATTTGTTGACAACAATCCAGAGATTTCTGAAGCAAAGGTTGAGATCGTGTTTCTAACCACAGTACAGCAATTCATGCATGATATTCCCCCCCCCTCCCTCCCTCCTTTCTGCCAGAGTGGCTTGCCTGCCATATGAGTAAATACCAGTCATTCTTTTGCCAGCTTTGTGAATCTCCCAGGAGCACCCCCCACTCCCACCCCCTACCCTACCCCCACCCCCCTCCTGTAGTGGAGCTAGTGTACCAGGGCCCAGTATTCTCGAAACTTCGCAAGTCCGAAAAAGTCGTAAGTACTAAGAATTTGCCTAACTGGGTTCCTGCTTATGTTTTTTTTTTAAGATATCTTTTCTCACTAAGAAGTTCTGTATCTCGGG
>JAVCKZ010086963.1:0-12093 GCA_034780755.1 Lepetodrilus elevatus
ACACACACACACACACACACACACACACACACACACACACACACACACACACACACACACATACACACACACACAAACAAACAAACAAACACACATACACACACACATACACACACACACACACACACAAACACACAAATACACACACATACACACACACACACACACACACATACACACACACACATACACACTCACACACACACACACACACACACACACACACACACACACACACACACACACGTTAACGATTATAACGACCAACATGTATTTAATTTCCTCATCACGTATGGATGAAAGTTCCCCGCTGTGACGTGAAACAATAATTCACTCGTATTTACTTTTCTATATAAAAAATGGCTTTGCATGTCCTGTATAATAAAGCATGGTTTGAGCTACTTCAAGTTTAAAACATAGAACATGTTTGGGAACATACATATGATTTAATAACAGTGCTGAATAATCTAGTCCCCATATGAAGTTCCACTTTCTTTTAACACTTTAAAAAAACATGCATATAATAATACAAAAGCCTTTGAGCTCCTAAACTTCAATCGCTTTACAGATACATCGTCAGTGGCGTTATTGGAGTTTGCTTCAAAGGATAGTGTACTACGGTTGAATGTTCAATCGTTAACACGTAGATATAGTATCTTCCTAAATTGGCATGTTGCATCTACGATAATGTTGAATCACTCACAGTTCCGTAACAGACTGACCAACTATCTACAAGATAACTCTTAACACCTCACGTCAGCTTTATACGTTACATTTGGATCATCAATTGTTTAAGACCAAATTATTTGAAACAAAATCAACTTTATAGGTGTAATACTAGTATGCAATCTTCAACATACGATAACACTTGCAGTCGCTGTGGCTCCAATACAATAGAACTGATGACATAACCACTGATCAACTTTCAGAAGGGGGTCACACCCGATGTCAAATACCCCAGACTCCCAGAAAAGTAGGCTTAGACGACCCTGTTTCATTGGCCACAGTCTCCGGGTCCTGTGACCTCTAATTAATTATTAGAATGATTTTAGTTGCTATAAATGTCCAACTTTTGATATATGGTGCCCACAAAGAAGACAGGGAAACTAATGAATATAAGTCCGTACAGATACCACCGAGATACGTTTGTTTTATTGACACCTCATATTGGGTTTCTTTAGTCTAACTTTAGGGTGATGGAACACATGTCTAGCGGTTAAAACGATGGGAGGGGCGAGCAGACCATCCGGGTGTTGGGGTGTTATACAAAACCCAGTCGAGTGGAACCAAGTTGTTGCTTTCACCTCTGTGAATGTTACACACATAACTCGCCAAACTGTCCTTGATACTGATACAAGACAGAACGCTTGTTATATACATTGCACGTGAATCTAGCTGTAGAATTGACGCATCAGGTACTTGGATCAGGTACTCTCTGGGTACTATGTGGGTACTATCTGTGTTGGCCCCGACGGTACATCCTGGTTGGTATTGGACGCGCTGATGGGTTCATTGTACCATACAGGGTTTGGACTCTTTGGTTTGCATTGTGTCCAGCTGAGTTCAATCAACGGTCATTAGATTTGTGTTGAAATGGAAACCCACAGATGTGACACTCGAGACGTGTGCGTATATGCTTGGTAAGTCGAATACATGACATTGTTTCATTATTAGAAGCGCGTTCCTGATGCATTGCCACATCAAACACTACCACAAGAATGCTCATTGAAATGTTACGGGTAATCAACTTCGATTTAAATTGTGCACGGATCTTGTAGTAGTAGCGTCTATTTACATCCCGGCGTACACTGACGGATACATCGCAGTGCTGCCACATCTGAATTAACATGAACGTTCAATATGAACCAGCCTGTCGTTGTTACTTGGCACGGTTATAATATAAGTTAGGTTGAATGTACTGTTCAATATACTATATATATTCTATAGACGTGGACGTTTTAATACATACACCTTTTAACATATAATGAATACATCTCTTCCCTCTATGGAGTGAAATGTCCACGATGCAGACGACAAGGCTGATTACTTCATAACCATACATTTTGCCCCTTCACTACCCCCCATCAAAAAATAAAATAAAATAAAATACAATAAAACATTAAGTAAAATATAATTAAATACACGAGGAAATGTATTCTTCAACGCAAACACTATATAGCCTGCTGCAATGCAATGCCCAGTTGCCCATATTCCGGAACCTTTATATGGAACCCCTTCACATGAATCGCATAATACGCCTATGCGATCAGTTTAGGAACAGCACATGGTTGTGTTGTATCAGTAGTATTCACAACCAATTGATGATGTCTTCCTGTCGTAACTTAAAGCACAAGTTTGTAGTGTCAGTATTCAGACCAAGAAGTCCACAAAAACATTCATTACATGCCCACTAAGCAAACAACATATAACACTTAAATCAACTAGAAATCATTGTCCAAATCATTTATTTCAATATGTTTCACAATTGAAATATATGACCATTGTATGTATATATCTCCCTGCAAAGTTTTATCCGCTGGCGTCTTTGATGTGAGACCTACGCATGTTGCTGGTTATTTAATTAAGGATTATATGGAGTTCTGAATCAGTATGACGGTGACTTTGTTAGTACGTAGGCACTGATAAGACCGATGTAATCACGTGTTCTTACGTTTTATTTTAGACGTACAGTTTAATCCAGTTCTCAATCAAATAACCGCAAATATCACACGCAAATCACGCCGACTTGAACCACTTAATGAATTATTACACGCTACGACAACCTCGTGGTATATAACTCGGATAAAACGTATGTTCATGTGTGTTATCTTTATTTTCAGTATGCTTAGCTTATAAGTAGTCACCATGGGGACTGAAAACAAAGATATAGTCAAGGCCCGCGACACGGCGGTGGGGAAGGTGAAAACGCCGTCGGGAAAAGGTGAGGATTATCTTCATATAACAGTGATACTCTGCAAGCACGGAGACCTTGCACGAAATTCGGTTACCCTCTCTGATATCCGTAATGTCAATGGTAGGCGAAAATTAGTGACCGGTCCATATACTTCAAGGACTGCGTGTACGTCTGGGGGATAGAGTGCGGGGGGTGATTTCAGTTCAGTGTATTCACTGGAAGCAACACTTTCCGTAACACTTCTTCGGATACAATTCCCTTTACGTTTTTCAAGTGCAGAAAATCATATCCGATGCCAAAACAAATAGATTGAGTATTTTCGATTATTCCAAAAGTTTTGCTAATTTTGTTGAATTTAGATCTAAATCTCTTATAAATAAAAATATAATTACATATATTTTAGAAGTATTTCTGAATTGAAAATAAATTCTCCTCAATAAAATGTAGGACTCCTATATAGAAACAATGACATAATAACCCTGGTATAATGACAAGTGTTTCATATATAGTTATAATTATTATAGCTAATGTAGAAATCTGACGATTCCCAAATGCAATAACAATAAACTATACATGCTTTAAGAAGATCCCGTGCGAGTATATTTAGCTAGATTTGTCTATCCCTTTTGTACACCAGTACATGCTTAAGGCTTATACTCGAAGTAATGTGTCTATATATATATCAATGACGCATGCCTTTTCATCTTAGTCATCAAATGCTCCCCAATAGGAACCAGACGATGCTAGCTTTCGAAATAAACTGGATGACATTTTGTAAGCATAACATGAGATCCTGGTCAACGTAGATTGTGTTTACAAGTATGTGAGAAAGAAGGTTTCTGAGACCTAGGGCAGTGCTAATTTTCGCTTGGATGAGGTGTGCCTATAGCTGGGGGTAGTGTCTAAAGTAGGATCCTACGTTACGGCCAGGACCTAGGGCTGGCGCTACTGTCTCCCGCCTCACGCAGATCTTATCAGTATGAATTAATGAAGCGGGAAAGTGATACAGCTGATACTATAAACCTGTACTTGAGCTGTCTCGATGCTTTGTTCTATCGTGTGACCGGGTGACCGTATATTTATTACGTGTTGGTTGTTATCACACTTCATAAATGAAGATGAAAGTAACGTACATGTAATTATTAAGAAAAGGAAAGCAAACACAGAAATTGTACATGCGTATAAAATAACAATATTGTTTTATAGTGCCTATGGCTATATCCAGCTCTATCCCTGAATATAGCATTAAGTTACATAAGATGTACTCGAGACCTATTTGGATGGCTATGACCTTATGACGTTATGACATGTATTAGTATTCAAAGGTGCAAGTGGTAGATCATCGAACTTCGTACTATGTTTGAACCCGGCCTGAGGCACCCGGCACTAATGTTGGGTTACTTTTCCGATGCGATAATAATAGGATGCGCTGTCTGTACTGTAGCAGTGTGGGCATCTTCCGTGGTTTGTCAGTAGCATCCGGTTGGGTTAAACGCTTAGCACTGCAGATATTGCTGTATTCACCCGCCGTCAACTGAATAGTCTACGTAATCGTGAAGGGGATTTACACCTCAATTCAAACATTCAAGCATTGTCCATTATGATATATATACACTAGCTAGCACAGGACGACGTGCGAGTATAAAGGTTTCACATCGGTAAAGCTATGATATTGTTGTTAATTTAAAAAATGTGTCATAATTTAATAAACAGTACAAACAGATAATACAACATCCCACTAATGTAGTAGCATGTATCCAATCACGCGTATTACAGATAATTATAGAAATACAGTTGTAATAATATAATTCGCACTAACTGTAGCCAACAGTTTTCTTGTAACTCTTTAGACTCTTTATAATGTTAATAATGTATATCCTGGTTGTAGTCTTCTAAAGGAGTACCTCTATGCACCTAGGCTCTATATATTCCTCTCAATGTGCCATGGTTGCAGTGTTCAAGAGAAGTACGTCTATGTACCTTAACGTGGTGGCACCACACAAGCCTATCAGACCTACAATCGTTGAAGAGGAAGATGGCGTCGACTTAATGCGTAAGTACTATGACACTAGTTCCTGGTAACCCACATATTTAATATTTGGAAATAATTGACAGACATCAATAACATTTAATTAACAAAACATATTTCAGGAGACAAACTTTAACTGTATGTAATAGACCCCGTAACGTCTGCCATGTCTTCATACGATGCATTGCAATGCTAAGACGAATCTATGGGTGCCTTCAAAGACACAAGGGCTTACAAGCGGCTTACCAAACTAATCATTTTCTCAAGAGTCGTATGAACGGTACACGGGACAGGAAACCAGTTTAGCTAAGCGGTTTACTCAGCCCTGTGCTAGGTGTTCAGTTATGGTTTAAGTCTGAAGGCATCCTAAGGTATCGTCTAAGATAAGGCATGAATCTGTGTATTGCAGCCGAGGGTTCAAAGTTCACTCTGTACGGCGACGATGACTACGTCCCCTCTGAGAGGGTCCAAGACGTGCTCAACAAGGTGACGGACCTGAAGCACCGCGCCCACAAAGTCTTCTCTCAGATGAACGTCCTGAGGAAACTGGGTGAGGATTTTGAATGGCGAGAATCTGCCAGGTAAGAAGAGAATATTTTGAGTATTACTCTCAGAAGCATCAGTTGTTTATCTTAAAATAAAATAAAATAGGGTTTAGAGCCGCTTTCAAGATGCTTTCACTTATACCACGCCTTGTCAGTTTCATACTAAAATCCCTCTGACTTCAAATTCAAATGCAATACGGGTACACAATACGGTCAATCGTTAATATGTATTTGCATTCAGTTTTTATCCAATCCCATGACATTTTGGTCAATAGAATATGTTTAAACTAAAAGGAATACGTCTCTAGATGCCAGGGTGGATGCACGAGGTCGTGCTCAGCGCTACGCATCTAACGTTCATCTCAGTGGATGTAGAATGCGGGTAAACATGATTCTCTACAGTATAACATGATGCTCTACAGTATATAGCTAAAGTTGTCAGTACACGACTGGTTACAGATGGGTGAAGTACGAGGAGAAGATGGAGGAGGGAGGAGCACGATGGTCCAAGCCTCACGTGGCCTCCCTGTCCATGCACCACATCGTGGAACTTAGGAGACAGCTCATGGACGGCGTCATGCACATAGACGTGGAAGCCTACTCTATCTCACAAGTCGTGGGTGAGTTCATACACCTATTTAATATTGGAACGTTATATATATATACTGAACAGCAAAAGAAACGCAAATGTCATTTACATACTTACCCACATCAAATATATATTGGTTGATATACATTGATAAATAGGCATCCATGTTTTACGTTTCTGTTAGATTCAATTCTCAATTACGCAACATTTTCATGTTCTTTTGTCCATTTGAAATCGCGTTAAAATAACACATTTGTAAGTGTTTTAAATAACGCTCGGTACGACGGTATGATATATATTCTTAATTATACGCTTTCCCTACTGAATTAGGCACAGACACAGCTGTATAGGGCACCTCCGGTTTCCTTCAGCATGGAGATAGTTAATACTGAAGTGCATTCACGTAATCTTCTATCTGCTGGAGTAAGCAGAATCTATAGGACATTTGGTTACCTACGAAAAGGTGACAGTTAATTATGGAACTAGACACTCAACTATCATAAAACACGATCTTAAGTATGATGGCAATAGTCGAAGTAAGTAAAAAGAAATGCTTGCATGTTGCAGAGAAGTTCCTGGACGAATGGATCAAATTGGGACAGCTTGACCCGATTCTGAGACAGCACGTGCGTGCAATCCTTCTGAAGCACCACCGCCACGGCACAGACAAGGTGGAGAAACTGGACAAGAAGAAACTGCACAAAGGACACATGAGTTCATCTGACCTCATCAGAGTAGCATCAACCAACAGTCAGTGAAATCATAATCCATGTGTTCCTTTTCATAAATGTCTCGACACATTCTCCACGTCGCTTTAAAAGCAGGTGGTATAGACTCTAAAAAGAAACGGTAATGATGAAAATGTCAGGCGTTTAATGTTCATGGCATTTATAATGGTAATGGTAAATATGGCAGTGCATTAGCCGAATGTTATCTTTCTTTAATTCATATTAACGTTTCATTGTATTGAATGAGTTTCTTCATAGTGGGATTGATGTATTGATTTCTTCCCTAAGTATAGAGGTAGTTGTCATGCTCCTGCTAGAATTCAAACTATGTTTGTTCATCCAGGTGTTTCTCAGTTGACGAACGTTAGCAGTCAGCTCAGTCTAAACAACAGTCACAGTGTAACCAGTTTGGAAAGCTTGGACAGTGATTATATCGCTCAAACCAAGAAGCTGAACGCTAGATTTCTCAGGAAGATTCCGAAAGGAGCCGAAGTCGCCAACATAATGATCGGGGCCATTGACGAGCTTCAGAGCGCCATCTGTGGCTTCATGCGCTTGAATGACGGCAGGTCATTGGGATCCATCTCGGAGGTCAATCTGCCCACAAGGTTCATCTTCATCTTGGTGGGGCCCGCGAAGTTTATCAACGAGTACTATGAGGCAGGCCGATGTTTCGGCACCATGATGGTAGACGATGTGAGTACAGAGAATCAATGAATGTAAGCAACGGTGGTGTGCTCGTGGTCATCCCCGAGTACGATTTCTTACGTAACTCAAAGTTTTGTTTACAAATCCCCATATAACATTTGAGCTTGAACATGAAATTGTACTTAATAGGTGGTGATCCTCGAGACCCAGACCAGGTGTCTTCTATTTCGTTCAGTCCTGCGCAGCTCAGTCTGTTCTTCGGCGCACGTAAGGAGACACCTGGCATGTGTCAGAGGATGGTTCATGCCATGTCTCAATCACGTGGAACGACAACGAACGAGCATTCCTACAAGTAATGACAACGTTTGCCAGCAATGTACATTGTCCATGACATACGGTTTGATATCTAATGTTAAAAGCGTTCTTGAGACTCTCGATAAGTCATAGTTTCAGTTTATCATATCTATATTAATGAAGTGTATTATCGCTGGTAATGGCAGTACGTATGACACATACAGTGGCATTAAGCAGTTATACCGAAATCTCCGGACTGTACAGATCCGTTATTGGTTCATTCATGTCCGACACTGTTCTGTAGATATTCCGAGAGGTTGCGTATAAGAGCCGGAACAAAGACGACCTTGTCGCCGGGATGGACGAATTCCTGGAACAGGTGACGGTGCTGCCGCCTGGTGAGTGGGACCCCAAGATCAGAATCGAACCACCTGACGCAGTACCCAACCAGTCTTTCAGAAAGACCCCGTCGTCAGCTGATTTCTTTGAGACCCACATTGTGTCCGCAACCGGGGGCGGAGATGACGACGATGAAGGTCATGTTGATCCCGACCTTCTCATGAGTCCAAAGTACGTGTAGTTCTAACGTCTCCTGGTCATGCCCAACCTCCAACATATACAAATATATAATAAGACAATCTTAGAGCAACATAGCTACGGAGGGATACTACGCAATGCATACTATTTCAATGCAGTCTATCTATCGTATTGTAAGGCGTGTATTCTTCACAGGCCATTCATTGGGCTGATCAGAGACATCAAGAGGAAGATTCCCTTCTATCCCAGCGACTTCAAGGACGCCATACATATCCAGTGTATCGCCTCCTTCGTCTACATCTTCCTGGCCACTCTCACGCCTAACGTCACGTTTGGGGGCATGTTGGGCAAGTCAACTGCACAGTATATGGTAAGTGTATAGGTTTAAAGCTTCCTAAAATATGACACATTTGTTGCCAGACAATGATTTGGACAGTATTGCATTTGGACAGTTGACGGTGATATAGTTTCTTCAAGTCTCTTACAAAACCTGACGCAATTTCTATGGTCTTGATGTATGCGTTCGCAAATTAATTTTCATATCGATCTTAGATTCTGCTACTGTCTAGAAGTCGACTGGTACTAAATGATAATAGTGTTAAACTATTTTCACTGCTACATGACAACTCATTGTTTGTTTCTGAAGGGCGTAATGGAATGTATATTCGCTGCAGCTGTAACTGGGATAGGGTTTGCCTTGTTCTCCGGACAACCCATGAACATTCTCGGTAGTACTGGACCAATGCTGGTGCTTGAGAAGATCATATACGACATCTGCAAGTAAGCTTTACAAATAATCATCACATTTCAAAATATATAAGTAGGTGTTTACCCATTAAACACGGCCCATATTGACACGGCCTATAGCTACTTATTAGGCCAGAGGCCCGTACCTGCAGATCATTTTGTCTGTTGAATGCAAATTCATAACTGTGACATGTATTTCCACATGTGTATCTACACTGGATGTCACCATTACTATGCCATTGACTGTAACACTAAGGTCTTTGGGTACATAGCATCGTCTTTGACAAATCTTAGTAGGCAATGCTCCCTGGTTCAGAGGACGATAAGGTTGTAAGTTAAACTGTATGAAAGTAATTTTCACCCACAGAGATCAGAGTTGGGACTATCTTCCATTCCGCGCCTGGATCGGCATCTGGATCGGAGGCTTCTTGTTTCTCATCGTCATGTTTAATCTGAGCGCCGTTGTTAAATATATCACTCGGTTCACAGAGGAGAGCTTTGCTTGTCTCATTGCTCTAATCTTCATCTACGAAGCCTTCGTGAAACTGTCCGAGATCGCCACAGAAGAGGCCCCGGTGGAGTTGCATCCCAGCGGGAACTTCACTCCACGGGTTTGCCACTGTGAACTGCCACCAGTTACTGCGGACCCAATGATGAACAATAGCATGGTGACCACTGTAGCCACGTCACTAGGCCACGCAGTCAACAGCACCATTAGTAACATGACAGATGGGCTGGAACACTTGTATTTTAACGCGGAAGAGTGCAAGGATCACTTTGGGAAGTGGCACTGTACGGGTCCCGTGCCTAACGCCTTCATGTTCTCTATCCTGCTGTACTTCGGAACCTTCGGAGTGGCCATCTTCTGCGTTACCTTCAAGTCGTGGCCCTGCTTCCCTTCATTCGTAAGTTGCAGGACTCGTAGTTTACTGACGTTCAAGTTCAAATAAGATTATCCTTACGTATTATGTCATCGTATGTTGTTGCTGAAGTGATATTATTACCAACATTTCCTAGCTTACACTTCAACGTGGGCACGTCTGTAAAATGTCACGTGATCAACAAAATTATGTGACGTATAACACAGGAATTATAATGTTTGAAATTGAACATGTGGAAAACTAAAAGTTTCTATTTTGATAACACCAACGTTTTGCGTTACCGTATGCTGTGTTATCTATCGTCCAAACTTAGTAATTGGCTAATGTACTGCTTCATTACTGATTGAACCATCATCAAATTGTGCTTATTAGTAGCATAATTACATTCACTGCAAATCCATATAAAAGATAGACGGATAGCATTGTATTCTGCAATGTTAATTATTCTTGAATGACAATTTATCAGAAGCTGTTAACAGCACTAAGGATGATAAGGCAATAACTTTAATGCCTAGGTAATATGGTACTTCATAATTATTATAGGCAATAGCGATCATGATAATTTCAACCAGGCTTTAGTGTTATGTCGTAGGTTATAGGGTTATTTCCTGGAAGGAATTAATACTAATGCCAAATAGCAGTGATAATGGTTACTACATCATACGATGATACACGTTTAGGGATAATTATTTATCTTACACTTTAATAGAGCCAGTGTGATAGAACATTAATATAAGCACACTTGAATACAATGTTTCCTCCCGCTAATGATTAATTTCCTCTTGCATTGACAGGTCCGTCAAAACATCAGCGACTTTGGAATTCTGATTGCTATTGTTCTGATGGTGCTGATCGACTGGGCTCTGGGTCTCCCTACCCCGAAACTCATCGTCCCCAATGAGTTCAAACCTACCCG
Organism: Lepetodrilus elevatus; assembly: GCA_034780755.1. NCBI lineage: Eukaryota > Metazoa > Mollusca > Gastropoda > Lepetellida > Lepetodrilidae > Lepetodrilus > Lepetodrilus elevatus. The sequence goes on from JAVCKZ010086963.1 coordinate 10,829, forward strand.
TTCTGACCGAGGCTGGGTCGTCAACCCACTCTCCGACAAGAATCCCTGGTGGCTGGCCTTGGCTGCTGGCCTGCCCGCCATCATTGGAACCATCCTCATCTTCATGGATCAGCAGATCACTGCAGTCATCGTCAACCGAAAGGAGAACCTTCTCAAGGTATTAGGACACGATAATCAGAAGACATAAATACGAATCATATTCTCGTTTATTCCAACCGAGGAGTAATAGAGGATACATTCTTGGATGTGTCTGTCCGATGATACGACAATAAAAATCTAAGAAATATTCACGTCAAACGCATAGCAATCATGGTCATTTTGAATAAGCTTATTCTTTCACAGTCTCGTTTCTTCCAATAGAAAGGCAAAGGTTACCACTTGGATCTGTTTATCCTGACCATCCTGGTGCTTGCCCACTCTCTGCTCGGGCTGCCTTGGTACGTAGCCGCTACTGTGTCCGCCATCGCACACATCCAGAGTTTGAGGAAAGAATCAGAGTCTACCGCCCCTGGGGATAAGCCTACATACCTTGGCGTCAGGTATGATGTTATATATCACTGTCCATAGGAGTATATTCCTAACTCCGAGCTGCTATCCCGTTATTTACTCTGGTTCAAATACCTGATTTAAATTCACAGCGTCAACATAGTGGTATTTTTACACTGAAATACATATACATCTGGAAATAAATTACGCACCACATTAATTATTTTATAATAACATTTTATTTAAACTTAATTTTGCTATTTCCTAAACATATAGACAATTCTCGATAAGGTACGTGTAGTAGCATAGGTTTTGGTGTTATCGATTTTCTGTATTTGCATGTTAAACATCACGTCTCCTCATAGGCAAAATCCAAGTTAGGCCTGATACATTTTCAGGCTGTTAACTATCTTAATTTTAAATATTTGATGTTTGACACTAATAATGTTATGTCGTAGACTATCCGAAGTCACTAGGTGACAGATTATTGATATGCATATTGCACAGGTGATGTCTAGAGAACATGGTCGTCAATTGCTTAGGAATCATACCGGTGTCAGACTAACAATGGCCAGACTAACAATGTAAAGAATATTCCACGTCCAGGTAGACCTCTAGAGTTCACGACAGGACATTACTGCAACTTATTCACCGAAATCGCTTCATATCCAGTATATTATTAAAAGCCAATTGGATACTCAAGATTGTAAGTTGTACCTTATTATTGTCTAAGGACATCTTAATGGACAGGCTTCATTCGTTCCGTATTTTGATGGCCA
>JAVCKZ010086974.1:0-12092 GCA_034780755.1 Lepetodrilus elevatus
CCTATTCTATTTTACATCTTGTATTATATTTTATCTATATATATATATATATATATATATATAATATACTCAATGCGGCAGTTGAATGCATTGAAGTCGTATCTAGGCAGACCATCATTGGATATGAACAGGCAATGGTGTTGATGCCAGATTATGAAACGTGCTTGTGTATGATCTCATCATGCTCAACACAAAATCTTGTTCACACCTATATTTAATTTGAGATTGAACATGAAATCGTACTAAAAAGATATAATCTAAGTTGTTCTCCAAAATGTTGAACGATTACAGTATGGAATATGTCGACTGATAGGCCTACTATACTTGTTGCATTAACTCTCCATGTTGTAGGCAACCGGATATGCCTAAAAGAGCAGTATGTGTTCCTAATCAAGCAGGTAGAGGGTTAATGAATATTTTTTTAAAGTGTAAACTAAATATAGATGGTGTGAATATCGAGTTCGATCCCGCAGATGGTAGGATGTGATGTCTTAGCTCGGGATTCTTCTATATAGTATATATATCTATAGGATTCCTTGCTGATCATTTATAAGCGACTTCTTATATAGGTATGGTCAGGGAAACAGACCTTTTATACCCATATACAAAGTCTCTTATGATCAGCAGGGAAGGCTAGAGGAATCTCGAGCTATAGTAGTCTGAACTCTTCCAAGTAGGTCTAGAGCCTATTCGTTTCATCATTCGACCAGCTCTAGGTGACGGTCGAGTGGTGAAATTAGCCAATGAGGGTATTCGTATCATCATGAGTATCATCATTGGCTAATTGTATCACGCGATCGTCACCCTAGTGTTGGTCGAGTGATGAAACGAATACGCACAGTCACTGCGTAGTCTTCAAGTGAGAAAATGTGCATTTTGGTATTCTATCATTAATTCGGATTTCCTCATTCATTCAAACAGATCATTTATATATGCATTACGTTGTGGTGATTATTCTAGGTAATGCATGTTCATGTTGCAATCTAGTCCACCTTTTTTCTTTTCTTCTTCTTTTCCCCCCTAAAAATAGTACATCTGCAACACCTAGCTTCCCCCGAGATCACGAAACCTTTTGAGTACGATGTCATGCTCAACTCAAAATATGTTCATAAATCTCAATATAAAATTTGAGCTTGAACATGAAATCGTACTCAAAAGTTTCGTGATCTCGGGGTCTGGTTTCTTTGCTTCACTAATTATATAGTGAAGCTACGAAATAAGAGGATACATTCGAATGATGCATACATCGGAGTACATTTCAATATATATATATATTCTGCATGAAATTATAATAATATTGGATAGGAATCAGGATATTATACAGACCAATTGAAAACCAACACAGGTATTCGTATGCTATATTTATTTTACATAAAACAATGTTAAATTGCATTCGTTTGCTTGATTATTACAATCAAAACTATAGGAAAGACGTCGAAGGATAATTTCGACTTCAAGAATATATGTAGGCTAATCACGATGATTGACCATATTTTTAATAGTGATATCATTATCACTCCCTGGAAGCGGCACCAAATTCCGTTCAGGATGTATTTCATGTACCACATAACGTGAGTCTTGAACGGAATTAAGCGTCATTGTGGTGCGAGGATGATTATTACTATACCTTGAAAATAATGGTAAATAGTAAAGATAATTGCAAATTGTTTATATGTACTCCGTTTTCATAGAAATTACATTGCTTGGGTATAAGAGCACCTACACTATTGATGAACAAAGTATCTTAATTCATTGCAATTCATTTTCAGGTACATCATGAGTTGTGTTGATTTTGTTCATGTCACTTGTTTGATTTAGCACAAATCTGAGACAGATTCAAATATGTATAATTCAATTATATTAAAAAGATATTCATTGGAGTATACAGCTAGTGAGCTTTTGGGTAGTTGAAGGGGTGGTTTATAACAGGGCAGGAAGACAAAATACTAATCACATTCTGTCACTGTCTCCGCATATGAAACTATCTATGCTATACACCGTATTTGACGTATTAAACGCCTTGCTCCAATAAACGTCCCCCTTAACTATTTTATTAATACCAATATTTCATAAATTCATAAATTCATAAATTCATAAATTTCATATTTCATTTCATAAATTCTGCCATTCGCATTTTTTCCCCAATGGATTTAATGCTGGAATGACCTCCCTTTGGGAAATTCTTTCTAAAGACTGTACTTTAATAAACGCCAAGTTAATTTTGTTAGCGCCATGGGCAGTTAATACGTCAAATACGGTATTGCGAGTTGCTGCAAATTATTTAATTATATGTTCAGCACATCGTGAATCTGATGTAGATCGTCGTCAATGACTTCCACAGCTCCCTGTAAATAAAACATAAACAATAGTAATAGTAGTACTTAATGGTAGTAATAATAATAATAATAATAATAATAATAATAATATAATAATAAACAATAATATTTAGCATACTACTACTACTACTACTACTACTACTACTACTACTACTACTACTACTACTACTAATTGTGATACTGTAGTAGTAACAATAACAAAAACTAATAAGAATAACAATGACGAATAATAACAATATACATGTAGTTAATAATAATGTAGTAATAATTATACTTATTATTGTTGCTATTGCATATACAACAATAGTTACTTTACCAACATAACCAACCAATGAACATTTACCTGAATATCTTTGCATTTATGTTTACTTTATTTCGGAAACAATATTAAATGGAAACAATCTACATGTGTCTGATGTGAACGAACCTCATCACAGAACATTGGAGGTGAAAACACTGTGGGGTCTCGAATACCCGGCGTAACGTCTCGAAAATGTACCTCCTTTCTGAAGAAAACTATAAAGATAATGATATAATAGTATTAATCATAATCATCATAATTATAGTGATAATAGTAATAACAATAATCAGAATATTAATAAGCATTACAAGTATAATCATAATCACAGCAATGAAAATACTACTACTACTACTACTACTACTACTACTACTACTACTACTACTACTACTACTACTACTACTACTACTACTACTATTACTATTACTACTACTTCTAATAATAATAATAAAAGTAAAAATATGTTGTTATTATTATTATTATTATTATTATAATTAATCATAAAGATAATAAATAAATAAAACACTAATAATACATGTAGTAGTGCTTTATAATGTAACTTTATGCTCTAAAGTATAGGAAATCGAGGAAAGATGTATCATTCTCATGACAACTATTATCATACTATCAACTATAACTTGAAATCAAGGAAAGTGTACAATATAAAAAGCTCATGGGCTTCACACTAAATCATTAGCATCGTGGTTGACATATCCCGGACGAGCCCCCAATTTTGTTTTCGACCGTAAACTATTATTTACATTTCTCATTTTGCATAAATAACTAAATAGTTACATCTTTTGTAGTGACCCATCACTGACATATCCACGGGCACGCAGTCGTCTTTAGTAACGGTGATGTGTGCAGCGAATCTGTCCTTCAGCTTCTCGGCCCACAACTTATAAGAGACCAACTCCACTTTGTTATCGCCAAATCCAATGAACGTTGAACCATCATAGGTTGCACTGGCTGAAATGAAATGACTGGAAATTATACATAGGTTTAGTTAGTTTCATTCTCATTCTTTCAATCTATAGATAATATATATAGTGACTTCCTCTCGAACAGCTTGTAATCGTAATATAAGAATCGTTAAGAACTGTTTTTAGGCTAAGAACTTCGTAAGAACGTTTGGAGAATAGGTGCCCCCATAAACTTTATTTCAATCCATCTTATACGAGTGTTAAAGATCATATTCAGTGCAAGAATAGTAATACCACAGGGGCGGTATCCTATAAACAGGTTAAGATTTAAGTCAGCAAAGCATTAACTTTGCGGCACATTTTGACTCAGTTTACTTTATTGGATTTTAGACATAGACTCGATAAAGATTGAGTAAGCCAAATACAGAAAACTTGGTCAAAATAGGTTGATAATTAAGGTTTTTATTGTTGACAAGCTTAAGTTTTTAATTCTTTAAGTTTATGAGATTAATTTATTACGTTTATAAGATTAGAGTATTATATACCTGGAACACAGGCCTCTTCGAAATCCTTCGTCAGGTTGTAGGCTTTGCATGTCTGTGCTTCCGGGTAGATCAAATATCCAATCCCCTATAAGTATTTGTACGGTTAATACAATTTCATAAATTAATATACCTGTAGTATTGTCGACTTTTACTGTATGGTCGACTTATAAAACGTGCTTGCAAGTAATATTCTTGGTTTGTACAGAGTCATGTTGTCATTACTGGAGTTGAAATATTTCTGCTGCGACGTAAATACTAATGTAATCAATCAAAAACAATAATAATGATGAAAGCAGAAACGCATATTTTGCGTGGCATGATGGTAACATGAATATTCGTAATATTCATTAGACCTTTTGTGATAATTCATTTCGATTTAATAATGGTAATTTTCAGAAAGACAAATTAACTTCGCACAAATTATTTTAAATAATTTCTCTAAAACGTCTTTACTAAGCACTAGCGTTGTCTGTATTGTAGATATGAAAGAATGCATGGTTCGCCAGTACCAATCTAGGTGCGTTTTCTTACCGAGGTGAAGTTGTGAATGACTTTGAATTCAGAGACAGTCTCTTCTTTCGTTACATTCCCCAAGATGGCGACCAGCTGATTGGTGGCATCATATGACAACACGAACAGTTTCTGGAAAAAAATGAATAAATAAAGTTCATATTTATATAGCGCCCATTTCCAGGAATGCTCAAGGATTAAAATGGTAATACATTAAATGAAGATTTAAAAATTTGTGATCATTTTGGAATAATTTGTAGCTAAAAATGCAAAGTACATTTTGTGTTCCTTGGGAATGTAAGTAATAATATCTGATTATGGTTTACTGCGACGGAAGTATTTCCCCTAAACAATATTGCATTGAAAATATGGATTCCCAGTGACACGTTTATGAATTAATTTAACTGAGTCCACGGATTTCGTGATTTTCTAATGAGGTCATACCATGCAATGAATTTAACACGGCAATTTATTAATGACATCTGCCAGTCACGTTGTCCTGTCCATTTTCTTAAAATACCCTGAATAATACGTGACAAGAATATATATTTGATACCATAAGGTTGAGCCCATTAAGATTATGTTGCATGCACAACATTTGATCTACGCAGTGCCAAAGTTACGATCAAACATTTCGTATCACACTAGAGTCTAACTTATAACATAATGATTGGGCATTGCCTTGGATACTATTTGACAAAAATATATACCTGATACAATAAGTCACAGTCATAAAGTATGTTGCATGCACAACATTTAATATACAGAGTAAATGCTAAAGTTACAGTCTAAATTATTAAATGCTGTTTTGGCGAGCTAGACCAAATGTATACACATGTATATTTGCGGTTGTTGTAGTTTTATAGTTGAAGTTGTTAAAGGGGTATCTATTCTTCAACTTCTGTACATTATATATACATACGAAGTTATACCATAACTGCTGCATTAATTAATGAATTAATGGTTATTACATTACCTCGATTCTAGTAGGTTTTCCAAACCATTTAGAATGGCTTTCAGACACATGCTTGTAACCTTCCCATTGGTTTGGAACGCAACATCCTTGGGCAAAGACGATGGCCAACGACGAACATATGAGAGCCTGAAATATCATCTTGGGTGATGGGGGTTCCTCTTGTCAGTGGAATTCGTCGTAGACTCTGTCTGATGGTGTTTGAAGGTTCCCCTCACGATCCTCTCTTAAAGGGATGATGGTGAAATCCGTTTCGTGACTTTTGACACGTGATTTTCAATCAACCAATGGATGTCGTCTGGTTCTCTGTCTGCTGATGTCTGATATCTGATGGTGTCTGATGTTTTCTGGAGTTTCTCGTCACGATCTGATCTTACAAGGATGGTAAGGAAAACACTCGTGACTTTGGTCACGTGATTTTACCTCTACCTCAAGGTGGTTGGAAGGGTCAGGTATGATCTTGCATGAATCACGATGTCATGAAAATATGAGGATAATAATTACAGGTTGAAAATGTTTTTGTTTGTTAATTTCCAGATTCTCAAGATGATATAGCCTACTGGTCTGGTGCGTACTCTACCTACATCGAATGGCTACTACAGTACCGTCCATAGGTAGAGCATCCATGGGTCTGGTGTAGTGACGTGCTTCATAAACAGTGTATTCCTCTAAACTCTACTACTATGTGGTATTTGGAAAAAAAAATAGTTGAACCATATCTTCAACTATAATTTTAGGTCGACATGGGTGTCATGCAAAGGAAACATCCAGTAAAGCCCCCCAAAGCACGGGTGTCCTACTGGGATCTTAGAGAGATCCGTGAACTGACTTTCGGCATTTTGTTTGCTGCGTATTATAAAAAGAACATATTGTTCACGAATAAGCATTTCAAAATAGTTAGAAAAGAATCATATTGGAATTGGATAATAACATGAAATAACAAACTGTGGGATGGAGTCTCATCAGGTTGTGTGTGTGTGTGTGTGTGTGTGTGTGTGTGTGTGTGTGGGTGGGTGCACATGTGTGTGTGTGTGTGTGTGTGGTGTGTGGTGTGGTGTGTGTGTGTGTGTGTGTGTGTGTGTGTGTGTGTGTGTGTGTGTGTGTGTGTGTGTGTGTGTGTACGTGTGTGCGTGTATGTATGCTTATGGCATTTTAAAAATAAATACTGATGGGGCAAACTTCAAATATTAATACCGAGATAATTCACATGAAATAGTATTTTATAATGTATTCATGACGTGTTCTAGCCCTCAAATATCAGCATACAAAGACGATAAAAAAAACATTGTAGAATGCTCAGCAAACTTTATTAATGCTCATTAAGGTCTTATTGGCCGTATATTTAGCTGTACTTATTATAACATCGAAGATTTTACAAACGTTTTCTAATAGTACAGGCTCTAGGTATTCTTTCGAGAACTAATATACTGAACAAAATAAGAAACATTACACTTTATAAATATATAGATGCATTGGAAGAAGAAATGGCAACAGAGTTCAGAAATTTGGTAGAAAGCTTCTTTATTAAATATCCGTCCCCTTAACCTTTTTCCTAAGTGTATTATTCTACGTGCTACTAGCTAGATATGTTTTCCGTCACTTGTGAATATTCTCTATACCTTATTCACATTACGCTACGTCATCTGTCAAAGTTAGATACCAACGCTGAAACTAGAGAATTTGCATGCATGTATATATCACGAATTATATATACGTCAGTGCATATTAATTAACTGCACAGTGCTAGAAAGCACGAACCTACCCATTCAAATAGTTTCTATTTGGTTTCTGTTCTTTGTTTTCTCTACGTTTACTAGTATATTATAGTATAGTATAGTTTATATATACTAGTAGCTTACTACATGATTTGGTAGATTTACCCTGGAATTTTAGGATTCTTTGTGTCTTTTTCATATGTGGTATTATATGCATGCATATTAATAATAGACCCTACATACACTATTTTAAGTTTTGTTATGTATTTAGGCAAACCTATATGGCATACACTTCTGGAATCATTCCTACAATCGTTCATAGTTGATAAAGACTCTCGCTGACATTATGAAACATTTCTGAGTACGTTTTTATGCTCAACTCACTGAGTTGAGTATGAAATCGTACTCAGAAAGGTTTCGTAACCTCAGGCCCAGGCTATGGTATTTATTTATTTGGTCGTGTCTTCCTACTATTTTGATAGATTGCAAGACACTTACAACTGTATGTTATACAATAGATTCTGTATGCGTAGAATAGCCAGTGAGTTCGCAGAAGTAGGCCTATGTTTCAGTGATGATGCTTCACTGAAGTATGAACGATGTGATACTTGTGTTCACGAACGTCAGAGATAAGATATTTTTAGAGCTATTTTACTATCGAATATTTAAAGTATAAACCCATTCTAAGCAACCATATGCATGATGTCCAACAAATATCCGTAGAATACTGTAAAACACTAAAATCGATATTTAAACATAACATCGATATTACGATAATTTCTATGGTTATGTGATAAATAAAATCTCACATTTGTATTAATATATTACTGAATGTATTACACCGCTTGATAACAATTATATTTATGTGCAAACAATCTTCGCATATCAGGTTTGCCAACTCGTTTAATAAATTTAGTAATACATGAACACTCATATGAGATCCTCTATTACATTTTCTACGATGATTACTTGACTCAATAGACAAATCGCTATTCCAGCCAGATTATACTCCATTCTGCTGGAACCGGAGACGTGTGATTATGACAAAACAAAGTCTACTGCACTATATTAGCGTAATATAATACATGTATAGTAAATACTTGACATCATTAGCAAGTATATATTGTATACTATGGCCTACTTCGGGCGTTTTCTAGAGAAGCTAGAGCAATGCTAGAGTGACGTCACGAACATGCGCACGAAGCACGAAAGCTTGCCTAGCAACAACTAGACATGCGCAATGACACTTCCGGGATAAACTAGCGTAACCGTCCGAAGTAGGCCTATGACGTCTAGTGTTGATCTATCTATCGTCATTTGAGATTGCAGTATGCATTATATCATGCATTTTATTAATACTTAATAGCAATAATAATAGTATATACTACTCAACATTATATCACAGTGTAACATGTCGAGCCAAATACCATCTACAATATGGAAAATGTTTTACCAGATATCGTTTTACTAATTATTGTAGCAATATATAGTGTAAAGTGCATATATATTCATTACTATTGATTTCCACACTGCAGTGTATTTGCTAATTGTCATATTCTCGTATATGAGGAATATGAGTTAGACAATATGTACCGTATTCACCGTTCTAAATGTACTAAATGCATCTATGCGCATCAAGGGATGGTTATTCGCAAATAAGCTATTCATATCTATATGATATAAATACATACATGTCAATTTGACTAGGAAATGTTAATCAAAGTGTACACATAAATAGGCACTCCCACGAGGACATGCACACACGTTTTGGACCAAGCCATATATGCATAGCAAAAGCGCTAATTTCATCAGTTAATAAATTGATTTGTCTCAGAAATTAAAAGCATTTCTGATTTTGACAAATATTTCAAATCCTGGAAAGAAGTATCTTCATCACGATACTTGATTACATCACGTGACTTCTATGTTGTTACTTTTATTAGCAATTTATCGGTGTACTTTCTTTTGATCTTGAGTATATTTACATGTAACAATTCCTGGACTAAAACATGTTCAAAATTATTACTAGCTTCGATAACTTCTCCCGATCTCATGTTGGGACAAATATACTAGCGATGTCACGGATGGGAGATATCTCCGCCAGTTACCAACATATATCAGCCAGTTATCAAAATATCATCAGCCCTCCGATTTTATCTCGTATCGGTTTTAGGCGAAATTTAGGGGAAATTCGTAACCTGTCTGTCCTTCCTTCTAGAAATTGGGCCATGTATCTAGCCTGAGAAAGTCATGTACTAAACGAAGCCGAATTTCGAGCATAGCAATGCAAGCACAACCTATCTGAACTCGTACGGACATACCAATCTTACCAGAAAACACAGATCAATATGATGTCAAGCATGTAGCCAAACATGGATATGTTGTGCTATATTAATGACCATATTTCTTCCATTGACTCAGTGTTCGAAATTGAGTAAAATTACAGCTAGGTTTGGATTTTAACAAGTGATTGATCATGAGTCGATGTGAGAAATCTATGATTAGCTGAGAACAATCTCGCTCGTGTACCTTTTTTTCGAGAAATCTGAGCCTGGGTATACCGTTTCTCGAAGCTCTCTTAGCCACTAAGGGACCATAGCACTCATAGCAATGTGTTAGCTATCGGCAAAGAGAGCGCTATGGTCCCTTAGCGGCTAAGAGAGCTTCGAAAACGATACCCTGGGGTGCGTTCAAGCTGGAATACGTATCGATATGTATTGCTATGTTCAGCCAGCACGCGTAGCAATACGTATTAATACTTTTCACTACGGGTCTGGAGGCCGTGCGCTGTGTAGAAAAAGCAATACGCACGAAGCCGTTCAACGAGCAATACATGTAGGGAAAAGTATTGTATTCATGTATTCTAGCTTGAACGCACCCCAGGATAGTGTTTTATGAAAGGGTCATACCTGTTGTCCTGGCGTAAATCAAAGTTGGTGTAATTTCCTGGTATAATGAGATCATGTGGTATGCCATGTTTTAGGCCAGTTCTACAGTGTGACTCTTTTATGCAGTACAGCCCAGATGTCTTTTGAGTAGTGGAAAAATACCAGTTATATTCATTGTTCAATTAACTCTCTAATAAAATGTCACAGTAGTTTGTTATGTTCTTCAGGATGTAGTATGCTGTTCAAAAGAACACATTTAAAATTGAGTCCCCATTAAGTTTAGAATCTATAATATTCTCATGCAATATGTTACACTAACACTATTCCTAGAAACTGTATGATTAGTTGTTCCACTTGTAGTGAATCTACATGCCTGAAACACATTGATATAAAAATGAGTGAATATACACACAGGTAACTGAACCAAGCGTGGTTCAGTTCAATATTAGATTATCGGAAATTGTCAGGGCTAGCCGGAAGTACTACTATGGGAACAACTAATTCTAATTAAGCGTTGTATTTTAATATTATCACTATATGCCTTACAGTCTCTGTTCTTAATGTATCCAATTGCTTTCCTTCTATTTAAACATGTTGTCAAACAATCTGTTTTACATGAAGTTAATACTTATGAGTAAATGTACCAGTATACTAGTATCTAGTTTTACTATGGACAAGCTGACTGTATATGTATTTATTCATGTACTGAAGCCAGAATTCAATATGGCTATGTAGTCAGTGTTTTATGGTTGTCAAAACTGGCTACAAAAGCATTACAATTTAATTATTTTTTCTCAGTGCTACATGGTCATTATTACAAAACTTGGTCGTGCCTCAAGAATGATTGATGTTTAAAACTGAGCCTGCCCCGAGTTTATAAACCATTTTGAGGATGATTTCATGCTGAAGTTCAAATTGTATGTGGAAATTTCTGAGCCAGACTTTGAGTTGAACATGAAACTAGACTCAAATATAGGTTTGATAACCTCGGGGTTGGGTACACTTTCCGTTAAGATTATGTCCTAGGAAGGATGGCGATGACAATAATTAGATTAGAATCTTTTGAAATGTATAACTAAACCTTTACAAAGATAATTATTAAATCACCCATGCCACCCCCATTTCAAAATAGCAGAGCACAAACTTAACTGAGTTCTAGTCAGAATGAGATAATCTGAACCCATTTTATTAAAAAACAAGGTTTGATAAAACCACTTCAAAGAAACTGACAATAACTTGGTATCAGTTTCGTAGTAGGAAGCATTTCATCAGACGTACAAGCTTATGTAGAGGTATGCCTGTTGATGTACAGTATTGTTATTCAAGCGGTACTTGGAGTTGTGTCGTGACTTATCTCTGGTGCCAAAGTAGTTCCATGTGATATTATCCTTATTTTTGTGAATACAATGATTGTTTTACATGGATTAAATACTTAACAGCCTGACAAAATTGATAGTAATTCAAACTGTATTCAGACTGTTGTGGATTGTATACTACCGTCTACTGTTGTAGATTGTATACTACAGTCTACTGTGTACTACCGTCAAAAAATAAGGTAGGTAATGCATGATTAAAAGCACCAGCGTTGAACAACCCAAACAGACAGGTAAAAGCACGTACAAGATTAGCATAGTCCATAAATGTTCTCGCCAAGGCTGTATTTCACGAAATGGGTGTATATTTGCATCGTATGTAAATGATGCACGGTTGCTTGTATTACGTACAGTTCTCCCTCGATATAACGCCCTTCGATGCACCCAAGATTCGGATACAACGCGGGATCCAACGTGGACCCCATTTAAAAAATAAAAATAAAATAAAATTATCTTTTTCTCTCCAATTATATTCGTTGATATAACGCGGGTATTATAACGCGGGTGGCATGTCATGGACCCCAACTTCAG
>JAVCKZ010086985.1:0-12090 GCA_034780755.1 Lepetodrilus elevatus
GTCACATTTTGGTGCATACCCAAATAGGAAAAGTAAAAGTAAATATATGTACGACCATTATTCCCTATGCAAGTATGCTATTGTACCTTTAATTCCGTATCGATAGAACGGTTTCGTTTGCTTCATCAAATTCTACATACTACCGGTATGTTATTGTTATATCCAATAGTCGTATGATTGCGATTGAGACCCCCCTTGCAAATACACCTAGATCCGCCCCTGCATATGGGTAGCATTCTAATGAGTTTGTGCCAAATCATGATCAGCAACAATGACATTTAAAGAGTGAAATGTTAAAAACACTTTTTAAATCGTTATTGTTCTTGCTGGGGATGGTACATAGCCAGAATCTACTGACCCATGGGGCACATTAACTTCAAATAAAACGCCCGAGAATGTAATACGAGTGTTGAATGCACCACTGACCAATCAGAAAAACGCACGCACGTACACGCGCACACACACACACACACACACACACACACACACACACACACACACACGCACGCACGCACGCACACAACACCTAAGTTTAATCTTTCTAGTAATTGTTACTAGCTTCAATGAGCAGGACATGTATACTATTGCAATAATCGAAGATACATGATTTGAAAAGAATTGTTAATTAAGTTATACATGCATAATGCATACTTGTGACTAGGCAGACAATTAACAAGGGGAACACTTTTTAAAATAACATACTAGTAATCAATATGGTTGTGCCATAGAAAATCAGGTTTTAAATATGATTTTGTTTAGTGGAATTAACATGTAAAGAAAATCATCTGTTTTGTGCTATTCAGTGTCAACACTACAACAAATAACACCGGAGACATTCACGACCACTGAGCAGGCGGTGACGACAGAGAATGCGACGACAGAGATGCCACCACCGATGGTAACAGCAACCGATGCGTTTCCCCAGCCAGGTACGTTCAACGTACGGTCGCAAGATAAGATAAGATCATTCTTTATTGCCCAGCCTGGAGTCTTATCTACCGTTCCTCCTGACTGTGTTTTGACCGTGAATAACTAAACCACGTGATTTTATCATTGCATCGTTCGAACATGACCTTTAACCTATCTAAATTGCATATCTGTGTAAAAAGTTGTAAATGTAACGTTTTCTGCAACTGTGTTTAGCACATGTCGCCAGAATATTTATGTATCTTGACGCAAGCATATTGGGTATGCACCTAAAGTATATGGGCATGTGCTACTGAAATAATTAATTATTGTAATGACAGGCAGCGCATTTTTATAATAATCGATGTACCAGGACCACTGTCCGAAGTCCCAGGACATGTGACCGAAGTCCCAGGACCCGACACCTAGTTGGATTTAAATTTATTTCAAAGTATCTTACAACCTTTTGCAAAAAAACAATGATAGTTTTTGGTACAAAAATGGTGTCACATCAGTAGCCAATAGTTATTTGCCATTGATAGGTTGACACATATTGGCAATAAACAGGACCACCACAGAAAAGTATCCGAAGTCCCAGGACTCTGTACAGTATGACATCTATATAAAACTTGATGACCAAATAAAATGCTAATAATATACTAGTAACTAAGTAAGTAGTAAATACACATTATCAATAAAAACATGATAATGACCAGGAAGTATATGACAACATCTGGATATTCTACTGTCTCTAGTAAATTCATCATGTAAATAAAATATTATTATTCTGGTCACCCAACCATGACAGTTCTACTGTATGTACCATGTCACCAATGGTATCCAATTGTATTATCTCCATGATCTACATGAAGCTGAAGGCGTTATTCAAGTATGTGACACATGTGAAATGATCCACATCAATGCAGCTTTCGCTTTCACTTTCACTCAAGTTTTAGCCTGTCCTATTTGAGCATCATACAGTTTTCTTTACAATAATAAATTTCTGGAAATCTTTTGTGTTCAGCTGGATTTAAGTTTTTACTTCTTACAGCACTAAGTCAGAAAAATCTCAAACTTAAGTTTGTTTCGAGAAATCGGGGCCATATCTAATTATATTTCTTATTTTTTAAAGTCTGCTCGTACTATTTCATAACATGACCGATATACACATGTTTGTTATGATGGTAGATAAATGAAGCTGTAAACAGTGTAATATAAATATGGTGTATTGAGCATCACCTTTTAACAGGTACATTGCACATCATTGCCACCCAGCTGATGTAGAGCAGCAACATATTTGATTTCTCTGCACAAGCACAGTATTAACCATTGGAGAGCATAATAAAATGCCCTTTTTAAAAAACCCACATCAACATCAATATTATACAAGTTGTTTTCCATTGCATTTTGCAATTACCATTATCCTATGTGAAGTAATGGAACACAATGATTATCTGATTATTGGAGTTGTAAGTTGACACGAGATAGCCGGAGATTCATTCCAAATCATAAACTGGTCAAACATCTAAATGTGCTACGCAGCTGACGGTCTCCCATCGTGACGTCACATGAAACGTCACGATGAAGACGTCATTCAGAGCAACTCTGGCAAGCCTTGATAGCAATTGTGATAAAATGTTGACGATGTATGGTACATACAGATATTTTTTCGCCTATGGGTGAGATATTCCCGCCGCGACGTAAAACATTAATTTAATCAATCAATCAGATATTGTTTGTGGTTTACGTTCATTGCATTTTTTTTATCAAAGCCTATTGTTCCATGTTCAGACCATGCTGTATTGGTTTTAACGAAACATTACTGTGATTGGTAAGTACCTAAAGATATATCTTTGATTAGGTGTCACCGGATACCTGTCACTGAAAATGACCCCGACGAGACTTGCTGACCCTATTTGGTTGCTAGTAATGCATGAGCCAGTTTCAGATCACGGGCATTCAAGATCACGCTCTCACTTACTCACTCCCAACATGTTGATTGTAGACTATGTCACGTATAAACTCTATAAAAACAGCGGAAACTTCGCAATATCATAAGTGAGTAAGAGAGAGCATGATCCGAACTGCCGCACACACCACTTGGCTAGATATTATGAGTTAGATGTTCCTGGAAATTGGAATTATGATGTCTAACCCAAATACTAAAATGAAGGGGGCTGTGATCTTCACCTTTTCGAAATGTAGATCTAGAATTTTAAGTTTGTAATTTGTTTTAAAAGATCACTGTGAACTGTCAACATTCTAGACATATTTGTTTACTAGCCAACATCAACCATTACAGTCTACTTAAAGAATCGAACAAGAGGACCGATATACTGATAGCATCCTGTGGCTTCGTGTGTATTGAAAATATATTCTTGTTTTGTAATGTGGACCACCACTTTGCGAAATGTCAAACTCGAACGATGAAGCGGTCACACCCCTAAAAATAAGTTGCCTTCCTTACCTTCAAGCTGAAACCCTTCTCCTTGTTTATGTTCAACCATGGTTGAGGTCATTCTCTTTCAAACTAGCATGTGGAGATTGTCTGTACGACTAGGCGTAGGTGGGGGATGAAATCGTCTTCAGAAATTCATCGGTCACTGCCTATTTCCTCCTTGAATCATCGCCGCCATTGATGACTCGGATCACGTAATTTCTCGATAGTCAGGGACAAATATTCTAAGGTTCTAATGCATCATAAATACAAGTGTATGCTATTTATTTATTATTACATACGCAACCGCTTATTCAAATACGCAAATGTTCTACATTTGGAGAAAGTAAATGATTTTAGTTTAATGGGATACTACTACTATCCTAATAACTAGTAATATTATTAATTTATGTAAACGAGCGTGCGTCTACTGACATTTTGAAGAAAAGTGCAATTAATCATTTCTGGTTAGAAATAGAACTTTTAATGTTATACGTTTAGAATGACTATAATTAGCTGATAATCAGGATAATTAATTTGTTGTTTAGCAGTTTGTAAGCTAATTTGCGTTTAGCCTGGTGTGCTTTACTGAACATAATTGGTAACAGCTATATCGATAGATTAAAACAAAATGAATGGTTAAAACATTCTAAATTTTATATTTATGCTAAGAGATATAAAATAACGGACTCTCTTTTGTATGTGTGTGTTTCATACCATAAATTATTTACTGAGAAAAGAGCTTGGAAAGTCGCTCAACTCTTTATTTTTATGGAACTTCAAATATGATGGAAGTACATACGTCCTCTCCTTAACCATGACAATTAATGTGAAACTATTGGATGTGACTTAACATGTTTACATTCATTATAGTATTTTATATATACATGTAGATCTAACACAATAATAATAATATGGACACTTATAACACTCTAATCTCCACACTGATAAGGCATGTTCAAAAAGAAAAGTTTTAAGTTGAGCTTTAAAGGTAGGGAGTGACGGTGCAAATCCCAATGTGCATGTGCATGCTATATGCAGAATAATGTTAAAATGTGTGTTTTAAAAAAAAAAATGTATAATGTGCAATGTATTGTTAAAAATTTATAAATCCTTTAGGGCATACAGCAGTTATTTTATTTCCTCATTTACTGAACTGCTGACCTGATTTTCTTTTCAACTTTGGAAAATATGTATTTTTATTATTTTCAGCTGACAGTGTACCGGTACTAGTCTTTAGAAAATGATAATAATAAATGGTAATGGAATAAATCCTAGTATACGTCTATCATTGAAAATGTAAAAAAACAAAAAACACGATAGGAATGAGGTTGACACAAAATCAAAGCCAATTTAAGTTGTTACTCATAAATATCACAGACCATATATCTGTATATGGTCTCTGTAAATATGTACATGCATACATGTATAGCAGTAACAGTTTAATCTATAAACTACTGTAGTACTTTTCTGAGTGATGACGGTACAGTAATTATTTTGACTGTGTTATTCGGGTTATACCAGGAATTTGAGTGTAAACTGCAATGGAATTTTACCTATCCTACAGCGGTAAAAATATATTTTGCATTTTTAACCCCAATCCGCTATAGGCTATATCTTGTCTTTGATGCATTAACTGATCTATGAAGGAATCTGCGAGTGAACATTATGTCCCCCTTGCATGATAATGATGATATATAATGAAGCAAAAACATACAAACAATATTCAAGTTGTCTATCTTGGGGTTGCAGTGGAGATTTGTCATACACACAACAGTGGAAAGCTTTTTGGAAGTACAAACATTATTTTATGTATTTCAAGTGAATGTACTTTGTAGTTATAGCTAAGAATTATTCCCAAACAACCATACATATCTGTGATATGCCTTTAATCAGTTGTGGAGTAATCGTCCCTCTACAACATCATTGAATAAAATGACAAAGTCAACACTGACACTGTTAACTATCAAAAGTTATTCCACAGTAGAAATTCACCACGTTGAATAACAGTAGATCTAAAACCATCATTTCAGTCAAACCATATACATATGGTCAAACAGACGACTACCGGCAAATTTAGTATTATATATTATAAGTGGGAAGGAAAACAGTATTCGTAGTCGACCCAAAATAAAGTCCTCGTGACATTTTGTCGCGACAGGTGAGATTGTGTGATCTACCCGATAAAGACACGCCCCCGACACGACAATGCACATGTGCATTACACGACAGGAACATTATGCTGCATGATGTAAGTCATCACGCGCGGATAACGACAATGCTGCGCGCATCCACTGTGTTACTAATTCAGGTGCTCAGACACCCTTTCATCGTTTAGATGATACTTGGAGGTGCAAGTAGAAATGCCCTGCAGTATTTACCACTTTGTTCACCTACCACAATACCGTATGCACATTGGAATTAGCATATATGCCTTTAAATGTTAGATAGGAATGATAGATACTATAGATAGTACAATGTGTACTATAAAATTACAGTAAATATGTCGAACAAGTGAATATTATTGACAATGTTATTGTAAAGATTGATGATGTTGTAGACAATGTTTATTGACATTGTGCATTTGTAGATGATTATGCAACACTGTCAGCAGGCGCGTAGCTGCCTATTAGCAGATATGAAGACGCTTCCAGCCTTCCACATGAATTTCTTACCTAACGTGATCTTTTAAAACAATACATAAGCGTAATACAGTTAAACTTACACAGGGATAGAAGTTCCCACTCGCCCGGCGGCCCGATCAATTTCTCCTAATGTTAAAGGTATCCTACGGGCTAGTAAATATGTCATGTTTTGTTATTTATATAATTATTCGGGTGTATATGTTTTAAAGTTAAGTTCTATCCCTACTTACACTACTGGTGCTTCTCTTCAATATCAACTGTTTCCATCATTTCATGGAATAACGAGGATAGCACAGCATCTGCTATTGGGCGCTAACACATATCCCAAGCCTGGCAATATTCTGCAACAGTGTCCAGCACTGTCCATGGTGTTGTTTCTACCATTTAGTGGTGAAAAGGTTTTTGTAGACCTTGCATATATCGGCCTCGGATAAACCGGACACTCGCCTATATAACGGACTGAATCTGAAGTCCCGGTCCCATCTAACGCTAATTATGGCATATGCGTATAACGGACTTCGCATATAACAGACAAAAATATGATTTTATGTACAGTATTTAGTGAATGTACTTTGCAGTTGTATGCTATATAGCTAATAACTATTCCAAGATTAGCATAATATTAGTTTCCAGCGTGATTTCCGGGGTGTAAAGGTTTTACAAGCTGAAATTTCTCATAGGCCCCGAGACCGCAGGTAAAAACCTTTACTGTGACACTCCGGAAATCATGCTTGTAATACATTTATCCAAAATCTTAATAGTTCTACACTTTAAATGTATCGGAATGTTGATATGCATTCCGAAATGTCTTTCTAACGTGCAAGTCGAGGGCTTTTGCAATGACGTCACAATAATTTATGTCTCATTATGTCATAACTGTAATCAGTAGCCAAACTGAGGTGCAACGCTTTTCACAGGACTCCTTTCAACCAATCAAATCGCTAGAATCAATGCATATTTGGGATACATTTTAATATCTGTGTGTATGCCTTTAGTCGATATAATAATAATAATTGGATTGAATGTGATTATGGTAAGTTGACAGAAAATAAGTTTCATTGATCAATATTAATGTTAACAACTTAAAATTTGGTTATAAATTAACACCAAAGCACATGCTTTTTCCTATTTGAATTTACATGTACAGTATTTTCAAAGTACTGCTTGTCATAGCATTAATTGTTATACATTTATCAGGTTTTTAAATTAACACTTGCCTGCTTGCCCCGGGCCATTTCTCCCAACGGTATATTTAGGTATCCTAAGGGCGAAACGGTTCATACAAAAGTTTGCACATCGGTTTTTACGTTCATACCTCGATGAACGCAAAAAATATTCCAGTCAATCCTTAATTGATATTATATTTCCCAGTTATATTTAAGCATGTTTTGTTAGGTGGAAATATGTGTTACTGATGATATTAGATGTGCATATATATATATGAGTTCCTAGATCAAACAGATTTCTCCAACGTTGACCTAATGAGTGAGCAGGTGTAGGAATTCCCCAAAAGTATTTCCTCAAATACCACTATTTTGTTTTTATTCCCTAGCACTGATTCCAATTTCCTAGTAGTTTGTTAAAAAGAAGTAATTTTGTGTAACAAGCCGGTAAAATTGGAAAGTTTGGTGTTTGTTCTCAAAGCTTTTGATCCAATCCTCGATGAAAGGTGGTTTCCTATATTACATCAGAATTTCAATTAATCTTATTCTGATGTTACAAATCTCTAACTAGATCAACTAGTAAATGTCAGACAGCAGTACAAAGTATATTTATATCAAATTATTGTACACTATATTACAATTCTTGAGCAATTTACTGGTATACATTGTATACTAGTTGTTGCATTGCAAAAACATGCTGCTGAGCTTGTATTTCAGCTTTATATTCATGTCCTGTTATAATATACATCACGTGACCTCAATTCAGTAGAGCCCCCATGATCATGTTACTTACGTTGACAACACAGGTCAACTTCACTGCCGGGTGTACATGTTGTAGATACATACATCTTTACAGTCTCAATAGGATAAAGCTTTAAATAGGCTGGCATGAAGTAAAGTGAGCTATAACACCAGCTAATCATGATATTTGATGGTAATAGGTTGAACAGCCCTGATTTCACTTGGTATTAAATCCATTTACAGTACATAGATATTCTGGTTGTGAATGTTTGCTAAATGCTCTGTATATTTATACAGGTGCATATATTCGGTTTACTATTGTGCATTCTTTAGTGTGATTTATAGCAGTACCGTTGTGCATAACTTTGAAGTACGTACTCTGTTAGCTATTCTAGAGTTAGACTGGGCTCTACTTGTATGATATCAGGGATTTCTAGTTTTTTTTATTTTACATTGTTGTCCTTGACTGATAACTATTTAACCAACTTCGAGCTTGGTATCTACTGAGCTAACAAACTCTAAAGTAGACGTTCTTATCATCATCAAACTTGAATAAAAACCATCTTTCACAGAGTTTTCTTATTAAAATGGTAAATTGACAAAACTCTCCCCAGCTCAACACGATGCTGCATCTATAGTTGCTAATGTTAAATTGGACAGACCATTCAGAATATCAGATATGCCTTGTGACATCGCCAGATATACACTTATAGGTGGGCGGTTTCCAGTACGGGTGTTGGATTCATGCAAATACATCTCTCCTGTATTCTAATTACATTTGAGCAATAACAATAAGTTGTCACACTATCCACATTCTGTTTTAGTTCCTTTAACCCTCTCCCGGCTGGATTAGGCACAAGCAGTGCTCTTTAAGGCATTTCCAGTTGACTCCAGCATGGAGAGAGTTAACTATTTGGGATTTTAGAGTTGTTTTCAATTAAAGTTATACTACAACATTTAACTTTTAAGACTAGGGCATATTTTCTAAAACTACTCATGAAGTGAGACTTGTTGCTAAGCTTTTCAGATGAAGTGAGACATTGTTGCTATGTTTTTCAGATGAAGTGAGACATTGTTGCTATGTTTTTCAGATGAAGTGAGACATTGTTGCTATGTGTTTCAGATGAAGTGAGACATTGTTGCTATGTGTTTCAGATGAAGTGAGACATTGTTGCTGTGTATCTCAGATGAAGTGAGACATTGCTGCTGTGTATCTCAGATGAAGTGAGACATGGAGGTGGTGTTTGTTGCGGGAGCTGTGGTGGTCCCGGTCATTGTTCTCGTCCTGGTGGTCGTCAAGTGTCTCGACTGCCTGCGCAAACAGGACGGCTTCAAGGTAGGCATGGCACAGTAGATAATAATAATAATAATAATAATAGATGATAATTAAAACGTATAATAATTATTAATAATAACAATATTAATAATAACAACAATGACAATAATAATAATTGATAATAATGAGAAATTTCATGAATGTTTCATACAAAAACTTACGTATTTCTTAGAACTTTCAAAATGATGAGTCTCGGCTGGAGTCTCGGATTAACCCCGGCTTCAACATGGGTCAGGACACGGACGCCCGAGACCAGAGCGTGTTGTCCACGTCCGTACAGATTGAACCCATGCCGGAGGTCATCGCTGAGACGACCTGGAGGAAACCCAGGATAGCCTGTGTGGAGAAAAGCAAACAGGAATCGTCACTGAAACTAGTTGGTAAGTTGTGTCAAATCATATTTAATATTGTAGTTGTAGCGTATGTGTGAAATATTCCCGTTGCAACAAAAAACATTAATTTAATCATATAAAATCAATCAGGAAACATTTGTTTGTATATTGCACACCCTTTCCTTTTAATGCTTAAAAATAAATAATATTCATCCGACAATTTTAAGTATTTCAATGTTCTTATTTCTCAACTTTTCCTCTTATGCTACCAGCTGTTATGTATTAAAATTGTTTCCAATGAACAATTGTGAGGGCTTTATCTTTTAAAGACGGCTATTATTAAACAATCTGGTGCACCTATAGTAACTAGACACTTTCCTTGCTACTGGCATAACTTCTTGAAGAATTGGATTCAAAATTTGTTTCCGTCACATTGCATTCCTGTCTTTCAGTGGTTAATTCACATCCATTTCCGAGACGACAACTGAAATACCTGAAGGAGATCGGCAATGGATGGTTTGGCCAGGTAGAGCTTTGTAGATTTATCTTTATATTTGATACTATTTACCACGGTTACCCATCGCCTATGGGTGAAATATTCCCGCTGTGACATAAATCATTAATTCAATCAAACTACAGTTACCCAGTAAGTTTTCTATAATTTATCTAATATTTTAATGCTAGTGGGATACATAGGATTTTATCACAATCATATGAACCAATCAAATCTTGACATTATGACATTGAGGTAAGAATGCTATTTAGCCCAACAATATAGACACATTCCTGAATGTCTTCTTAAGTTGACTTTGTTTCCTCTAATTATTTTTAGGTTTTGGAGTCTGATGCGGAACATATCACGTCGGGGATTCCTCTGAGCCGCGTGGTCGTCAAGAGCCTCAAAGACGACGCCACTAATTCAGAGAAGAAACTGTTCCTGGAAGACGTCGTCCCGTACAGGTCGGCATCTACCTGTGCTTGTTGTCGTCGCGTATGGGTGAAAGATTCCCGCCGTGACAATACTTCACTTACCTGTGTTTGTTCACAGTGCAAAACCTGTGCAAAACGTTCACCACTTTCTTGATAAACACGCGTACATCAAACTATGCTTCTGCATTCCATGGCATATATCACAGCATCATTTTCTCAACTATTTAAACTGTTCAGCTTTGTATATTCTGTGTTAAGTTGCAGAATGTTTTCATCTCTCCTTCAGTTGAACACATGAAGCATGTTTGTTTCTTATCAGCTTAGATACAGCTTCATTGTGCTGATCTAATGTTGTCTAACGTCTCTAAATGATGCCTAGTGACTTAGTAATGTATTTAGTATCGTGTATGTAATTGTTGTACGTGACGGAGGCCGTGTTGTCTCTGCAGGGAGCTGGAGCATTCTAACATCCTGCGTCTGCTGGGACAGTGTATGGACAGCATGCCATTCCTCATGATTCTAGAATACGCCCAACTGGTGAGTGACCACTGGAGATAAATCTAACTTTCACTGACCTAGGTACTAAAATAATGAGAATGCTTTAACCCTCTCCCTGCTAGATTAGGCACAGCCACTGCTTATTAGGGCATATCCGGTTGCCTCCAGCAAAGATGCCCTCAGTTAAAGATGTCTTTTCCATGTTGGTCATAGAAAGCCTGGATGAATGCATTTTCTTTTAATACTTGTAGAATAAATATATAAAAATAATGTCAATGCATGTACAATTATAGTATGATCTTAAAGGCGGGCTACTTGAAAGTGAATTTCGCCTTTGTTTCCATGGTTACCAGGGCGACCTGAAGACATACCTGCTGCAACACAAGGACAAATCCAAGTCATTGACAGACAGCTATCAGCTGGTCAAGTTCACTATAGAGGCTGCCAGCGGATTGGCTTGTCTTCATCGCCATGGCTACATACATCAGTAAGTACGGAGGAAGTTGTTGAATGTATCCTCGTCACGTACGGGTGAAATATTCCAGAGCAACATAAAGCATTGAATCAAGTAAATCTATCACTGAATATATCCTGCTGCATTTCAAATATTTTCATTGGGCAATAAAGATACCTGGAAGCTAGAACTTTTCAAAAGTCATGTTCAGGATGATGTGTGGTTAATTCTGACAGCAAGAGACTGATATTATAGAATTATTATTTACAAATGTTTGGCTTTTGTAATGGTACGAAACTCCTAATTCTGCTTCTACAAATCTGTGATTGATTCTCCCTCCACAGAGACTTCGCGGCCAGAAACTGTCTGGTCATGTCCAACAACACCTTGAAAGTCGGCGACTACGGCATTTCAGAAGATGTCCATAGGGTAAGTCTACCTTAGATCAACACACAGATAAATCAAGATTTATCAGTAGTGAACATGTTGTATAAACAATAACTTTCTGTTGAGCTGACATTCCGTAATTAATTCTTGTAGTAATTAACAGATTTAAAATGTTATTTCTTTTCGTATACTTAGCCAGCCATCTCATTTTGCATTATTCTCTTGTTTCAAGAGCTGTGACAAGAGGAATCTCCTGATTCC
>JAVCKZ010086996.1:0-12090 GCA_034780755.1 Lepetodrilus elevatus
CACACACACACACACACACACACACACACACACACACACACACACACACACACACACACACACACACACACATCCCCACACACACACACCAACACACACACACATACACTCACTCACACACACACCAACACACACACACACCAACACACACACACAAACACACACATACACACACACACCCCAACACACACACACACACACACATGCACCAACACACACACACATACACACACACACCAACACACACACACACACACACACACCACACACACACACACACACACATACCACACATAGATTTCTGCATTTAAGAGGATTTGGGCTGCACTTCAAACTACAGTTTTTGTCAATGCAAATTGATATTGCCTGAAGCACTCACTTCCACTTCACATTATTCATATATGCACGCCTTGTGCTCGCCTTGTGCTCGACTTGTACTCGACTTGTATCCTCACAGGCAACCCTTGAATACCAGAAACGTGGATTTTGATCCTAGGTCTATTGTATCCAAATCCATTTCAGAGCGTGCGTAAAATCCGTTACATAACACAAACTTGTATTTTTATTTGAATATAATCATTTCCAATTTACCATTAGAGATGGAATGGAGTTGTCGTAAAAGAGCGCGATATCCATAATTTTATGGATACGTGATGTTTCATCAAATGGGGCATACATGGTATGTTAATATTGCACTGAATTTGAACGCGTTTGAACAAACTTATTTCTTTATGATATACATTTTACAAAAGGTCAGAGGTGATTAATTCAGTAGGAAAAAGCTGTATAATGTATTTTAGTAAATAGTCCAAAGTCAAAATTGAAATCTTGGTTTGCTTTCTTTATACTCCTGTACCAATATCAAGAGACATCAACATGGGTATTTTGTTCTGGTGACTTCTTGAAGCAGCCTGTTGTTACATCTTTCTACAAATCACCATCCAGTTTCAGCATACAACTTCCACCTTGAGATGAATGAGTGTTCATGGGGTTGGATGATTTTGGGTGTGTTGCATTATGTTCCATGTACCAGTGTTGTGGTAGTGTAACTCTTGAGTGACACATAGGAAACTAATAGCCAAACAACGAAGAGCATTAACCCTCTCCATGCTGGATTAGACACATGTATAGCTCTTTAGGGCATCTCCAGTTGCCTCCAGCAGGGAGTGGGTTAAAATCCACAAACACCTGAGTATGATTTCATTCTTTCTCAAGCTCCGGTTATATATAATTATTAGTCCGACAGCCAAATGGACTTTTTTGCGTAACCTTGCACTGGAGGTCTCACAATGGGATATGGTTGATTCTGAATCACAAGACCATGTAGAATGATATACTTGAGGGTGCCAAGCTGACATCTTCAGCAATTTTCAGAAAATTATGGGGATTTGTGAACAAAGCTTTGATTTGAGCATAACATCGTCCTCAGAAAAGTTTCGTAACCTCGGCGCCAGCAGAATGGGATTCAAACTCATGGGTCCGTTTGCACAGACGTAGTTTAGTTAAACCGTAGTTTAAGGATCATACCGACAGTGGTATAACTTGTTGCTTAAACCTAGTTTAGCCTAAACTGTGGTTGAACTACGTTTGTGCATACGGACCATGATGTATAGTTGAGTCTGGCCAAAACCCTTTTTTTTTGTATTTAGGAAGTTAGATCTGCTTTCAAGATTTTGTTCACACATCTCGGCTTTACAGGAGGAAACCCTAACTGTGGCAGGATATTCCATGTACTAGCACCATCAGTCAATGATAATCTGGCCTAGTTCAAGATGGCCATGTTCACAAAACCCATGCCAGTCACGACACGAGTGAAATAATCTTGAAAGCGCGACTAACGCCCAATTCAACAAATGATCAACCAGTCTTTCCACAACCGAAGATTATGTGGCAGAGCAATGCATGAAATAACAATCCAAGATGAGTCAGGTAAAATTTATACATTTTTAATTTCCTTTGTTTTCTTACAAGTCATAACAATATTGTACACCTATGTGTGCCGAGGATATTGCTTTCAGGTATGGGCTCAATGTGTAAGGGTTGTCTCCCCTTGATTCATGCTCTCTGGGCAGGGAATGAGAAAGTTTACTGTTAGAGATACGCACAGTGTAAGCTGTTTTGGGCGTATGCATGACCATCCAAGCCAGATTCCCAACCTTCTATAACGGCTCTTTGGATAATTCGGCACGAAAATCTGGATTGGATCGTCAGAACGTGCAAATTTGGCATCAGAAAAAATTGCAGTAATGTCGATAACTTTTAGATAATATTGCAAGGAGAGAATAAGATGTACATGTTTTTGGCACTGAGTAAGAAAGCCAGTTTCAAATTAGGTGTCGGTATACGTTACGGAAACATGAATTAACTTTCCATTGCCCGCGAGCCCTGATATTAAACCATAGTTTTTCTTACAGCGATCTGTCGTTTAAGTACAAGATGGCTGTACATTGTAAAACATACAAATTGAAAGCAACATTGAACACAGTGTGATTTATGTTTGAGGAATGAAAACATCGTAGCAGGAATGACCAAAGACAATTGAAACACATGAAAACGCCCGTCAGCATTAAGTAGAATTCCTTCAAATTCGCCACCCGTTTCTTGATCATTCCTGCTTTGAAATAATCAATAACATAAACCAATGAAATAAATATAATGCATAGTTGACTCATTCACTCATATTTGCATTAAAGAAAGGAAAAGTTTGCAGAATCCTGTTATTCCAATCACATTTGCATTTTACATATTGACATAGTTTTACTTCCCAAATACTGCGTAAACGTGTTTCCAGACCAATAATTACATTAACATAAAAATACTGAATAAAACGTATAACTTAAAAATAGAAAACAGTGCACCTGTATGCCACATCTTTGTGAAATATCAAACAAAAGATAAACAAAAGTTAAATTCATTCTTTTCCATTCAAGATAGAAATGAAAACTAAAATAATCTTAAACATGCAGATATGAACTAATGTAAAATTTGGATCGGAAAAACTATTCCTCAAACAAGCACCATCCTATACTCTATATTTAACATCATCAGACACTATCATAGAAAATATGTCCTTAATTGCGATAGGACCTTCGACCTTGCAATATAATATCTACATATCAATGTAATAATTATTTCGTCCATATAAATATCAATGCATCGACATTTCAAAAGCAGAGGAAACCGTCTTGGCCAGCTTCCTAACTCTGGTAGACAATAATGATTTAAACCCCTAACAGTGAGCGGACTGGAGAAAAGATTTGTCTCTGAGACATATTACACAAATGTTTGAGCTTCAAATGATATGACGTAATATAATCTGTTTTATGCATCCACACGTCCCTTGACAGATCGCGGGCGTGGAACAATGACCTCCAATCACTGCATATTGTTGACCTTGATGGGTCATCGTACGGTCAGTATACCCCCGGACCCCCATCCCTCGGAACGGTCGGTAGAAATACGAGAGTCGTGACTGCACAACGAGGGTCGTGACTGTATGACGAGTTGTGACTGTACAACAAAAGTCGTGACGGTTTGACGTGTATGTATTGCTACACCTCTCGTAGCGCTACCATCGTTCTGCGGAACGGGTTCTAGGCGACATACCGTACCGAAGATGATAACATTCATGACTGGAGAGAACGATGGGGAAATGTTGATATGCATATCAAATGAAGACACTCATAAGTACACACAAAAAACCTAGTCAGAAAGACATGGTAAAAACATACACTACTTCCAGCCAACAAGTAGTCGCTAAAACAAAAAAGTTGTTGCCTGTAGCATACGTTGTAATAAAAAGCGTAGTATTAGAAATACTGTTTCTAAAATGCTACAAAAATTATGACCAAATAATAAGAGCATCTTGCGTAGGTCAAATTGCATCAGATATATGCTACAATAAATACCTTCACTTTAGGCTACACAGAGTAAAATAAATGTTTCTTGGGCACAGGTAATGATTAATGTTGTTGATAAATATTATGAATATGTCGTTGTGGCATTGATGATTTCAATATAATATCATTTAGAAAGAATACAAAATTTATATTGTTCACAATTCACAAATTATCGCAAAAAAATATTTCTTTTAAAGTGAAAAATAATTAACGTGTCCACAAACAAAACTACGGTAAGGCCGATAATAAAAGAAATCCACCATTGTCAGAGAAACATTTAAGTAACTTTGTGTAGCCCAATCTTTCTAAGATATCCATTAAGACAGATCAAATTCAACACATTTTCACAGATTAAGAGAACAGTTAACAACCGATATACAGACACGCACAAAAAAAAATATGAAGAATCACACAGGGAATACAATCGCTCTCTCAACTCATTCATCCATGTCTAAACCAGTCACGTCTACATCCACACTTTATACACAGTTATCTCCCCTTCACAAAACATCTCTCCCTATATACAAAGTGGGTCTAACATCAATATATACACAAGCTATATTCAGTGGAGATAAGTCCACAGTTCGACAGGCTTGAGCGACAACTGAGAATATTCAGCTTCGTCTGTGGCCACATTCAAAGAATTTCCTAAGGTTTTCGCCAAGATCGAGTTTTCTCAATACGTAACACAGTACCGTATTGCATGCGTAACATGAATACAGTCATATTTATGAATCGGGTAAAAATTGATAATTATTTCCATTCCATAAATCGGTGGTAATTTATATTACAATTTTTATGATATATGGGTTTCAGCAATATATAAAATATCAAACGTTTCAAAGTCGAAACTTAAAAACACGTAAAAATGCGACAAACTCTTGGCATGGAGCCTCATGGGAAATTTCACGAATACAACCACAAAAACTGTTTTCGCATCCAAAGCATTGGAAGCTGTTCCAATTGCAGTAATCTCGGAGATCGGTCTTCTGAACCGGTTCAAGCATAGAGACCCTCTGGTGGGCTAGTCCAAGTCACAGGACCATAGTTGATTTGCATAGCTCGTCACGCGTACAGCATACACGTGACAATCACGTTAAAGTTCCTCGTGTATTGGTAGCAAGTACATGCTGAAACATGGCTGTATGCATTTGGTTAAGTTAACCCTCACAGCTTTATTGCACCTTTGGAATATAGAGGGTCAAAGGCATATTTCCATTTTTTTTCTTCTCTATTAAATAACTTAAAACGTAAAATGTCTGTACATGCATGAAATTTCACTAGGAAATATGACAGTCAATGAGAATGGCTGCCATCTCTACAGCTAAATATGCTAAAACATGTACAAAAAATATCTTTCAAAAAGCTTATATACCAACATGGCCTAAGAGGAAATAGGAACTCTTGAGTTGTTTCATTTTAGACCACAGTGCGTCACACTGGGAGAATCTCACTGGTTTGCCCATGAAAGGGTCGGCCATCTTGAAAAGTCTCAATCTATTTGGCGGAGGCGTGAAACGCCCCCCAGTTACCTCCTAAAGAGGACATTGTTTATTTTTCTCATGTGGAGTCTTGCCAATAAATACTTCCTATTTACACGGCTTGGCAATGTATGTGTCTTTTTCTTCTCAATCACAACATTGAATGTGTTATTTTTCACCAGTACGGGTGAACTCTCACACTTTCTGCAGGACTGTTGAGTGGTGTAGTCACGTGATTGGTCAAGGCCTTTTTATTTCGTCTCCAATAGTCTGCTTGATCCTAAACAGCAGCAGACTAGATCACATTCGATTGGCCAGAACACTTTGTGCTCTCAATAGAGCCACGCTGGTTTGAAATTCTTCGAGATTTCATCCAGACAATTGACTCCAATTTGTCCAATCAACATCTCTTGTTTGTCATCACATGACACATTCTGACCAATCACTGCACTTCCGAGATGAATATGAATTAGGTATATGATCACAGATTGTGTGTAGTTTGTGTATAGTATGTGCGTGCATTGGGCTACACTAAAAAGCCTTCTGACATTTGTGCACCGGCGATTTGAGCTCGGAAAGTTTGTACGCTGTTCATGATCTTCTTCTGATGTCCGACTAGGTTTATGCCTAGGTTCACAAGGTCTTTGACACTGATTCTACACACTTGGTCCATGGTTGTGAACCCCGCCTGGACGAAGTTGTCCATGTAGCGCTCCATCTTAATAGACAGGAGCCAGTCTTCGATGGTGCTGAACTGAGTCATATCCGGAACGTTCGGGTCAATGAAGTTGTGAGGTCTGTTGAAAAGTAGGAGGATAAAAATGTCAATTTACTCAGCTATTGGTCAAGGTAAGCACATTTAGAAAACGTATGACAGGAGCCAGGAGAAGACAACTCATGTGGAATTGATTTAAATGTATTTCTTTTAGGAAATATGTTTTTATGAAAAGTACAAATCTCAAGTGGAATTAATTTATTGGTATTCATTTTTCTCTCAGAATAAATAGTTTGTTTTTTAAATGGAAAACTAAGAAATAAATATGGTATATTTACCTGGGTTTTGCAATTTTCCTCAGAAGTTCGGGGGCTCTGATGAGTTTGTCGAGGGTCTTGACGATCTGCATGAACTTTGGCCTATGAGACCGCTCCCTCTGCCAGGAGTCCAACATCAGCTGATGGATAGACTCGGGGCAGTCCTGGAACAATCAGACAACCAGAGTCAATCACGTGGCATTGTAGGAATTAAATACAGATGATGACGCAGTCACACACCAGAGAAGGATCTCGGCCCTCCTGTATGCAATGGTGGAACTCCAACGTAACCAACTCCATCATTAATCATAGACAATTGTTACGGTTGGAATTATGATTACCCATGATCTCAGCCATTTTCTATAGGCGAGCTCTGGCAGATCTTTATTTTCTCTACTGAAATTGTATAATAAAAATTACTGTCCTCCACCAAAAAAAAAATGCAATTCCCTGGATGAGATTCAAACTCGAACTTTCATATTTGTATTCCTACACACCATTGCTCAGCCATTTCATTCAAGGAAACATACCACTGGTGTGGGTTGTATCCCATCTCCTCAGCAGAAGAAAATGAGACTTCCCTGATGGAATTCAAATCCTCAGATTTGTATTCCGACGTTCCACCACTCCCCTAACCCACCACCCACATCACACAGCAGACCTACCATCGGTGGTGGCAGTCGGTATCCCTTCTCCACAGCCTTGATGACGTCCTGGTTTGACCAGTTCCAATATGGCCGCTCGCCGTACGACATGATTTCCCAGTTGACCACGCCGTAACTCCAAACGTCGGAGGCTGAGGTGAACTTGCGGAACGCGATGGCTTCGGGCGCGGTCCACCTGACCGGGATCTTCCCTCCCTGGAAGTAGAAGGGTGAATATTATACACAGATATTCCTGTTGCAGGTTTAGAATAGAAGCTAGAATCTCATATACTTTCATCGTGAGGAATATTTCAAGAAAAATTGTTGAAAAATATTTCCCAAAAAAATGGTGAAAAATATTTCAACAAATATTTGGGCTCAGTATCAGAATCTTTTACATGAAGTGTTGGTGTAACTTCTGATCTGTGTGTTGCCTCTTTAAGTAAATTACAATTTTTCAATGCTTACTCCACAGGGAGTTGAGAAGGAACATTGAGTGCACACTAATCCATTGACCGGGGTGATAATGTGGCACATACTTGGTGCATGCCGCAAGGGGTGGATTTGCTGCGTTATAAATAGCGATTAATACGGTAAGCATTATAATTATTATTATTATCAATGTGGCACTGGCATGCTTATGTAGCCGTGTGTGATATACGATACTCCTACTGGTCATAGGAGAGCATTGGACTCGCTACCTAGCAACTTGAGTTCAAATCCCAGGATTGGCACGGTCCTCGATCACACGTACCTTGGTGGTGTATGCTCCGTCTGTGGTGTCGGTCTCCACTTCTCTGGACAGACCGAAGTCTGCGACCTTGCACACCAGACTCTCGTTGACCAGGATGTTGCGGGCAGCCAGGTCCTGTAGCAGAAAGCCAGCATGTTTAGTCTGTGAGATCATTCCTGGCATGTCCTCAACATCAAAATGAGGGTACGTATTCTAACCAGTGTTCGAATTTAAAGGAAGTCTGGGGGTCATTTGAAAATCTGCAATGTTATAGATATCTGTGTGACCCCCTGAAAATTATAGATTTGACATCCATTAACATTGGACCTATGGAGAATGACCCTCATATTATTTTATTCATTTAAAACACTGCAAACAGTAAACAAAAAGCATGGTGTAGAGTGATAGCGTAAAAGCCAAGGAGTTGTCTATCTTGTATGACATCAGCAGGACAAAGGTCAAGGACACCTACCCTATGCACGTATCCCATCTCCGCCAGGTACTTCATACCGGCGGCGATTCCTCGCATCATTCCTACAAGCTGGATCACAGTGAACTTGCCGTCGTTATTCTGAAACGGAAAAATGTAACACTCTTAAAAACTGCAAAAATCTCATTGCTATGAACGAACGAATGAATTGGTTGTTTTGATTGAATTAGTGCTTTACATTGCAGCGAGCATGTGTTACCCATACTGTGTCTCATGGTAACGAAGAACAGCAGTAGATTGCCAGGGGTACTCACTCTTAGGAAAGAGTCCAGAGATCCGTTGGCCATGTACTCGGTTACGATCATGATCGGGTTACCTGTGAATAAACAAACATAACAATGTATACTGATGATAACAATAACCTGTGCATTGAAGTAATAATTGCTCATTTCAAGATGCTTAACATTCAATATGATAGTAAAACTGTCTGACCAATATGGAGAAATTTATCATGATAGGATATATCATTGTGTTGGAATATAGTTTGCATAAAATAAGAATAGCTGTGTAAGTTGTTTGTTCCAAGCTATTTGACAGAGCTATCGTTAGAGGACATCACATACTCTTGATCCAAGTTATTTCATAATAAAAAGTTAAGATTTGTTATGAAATGAAAGTGTTTAGATTTGTCAGATTTATCACATACCGTATTTGACGTATTAAATGCCCTGCTCCAATAAACGCCCCCCTTTAACTATTTTAATAAAAAATGGGCATTTAATACGTTGAATACGGTAATCTTGTTTGAAGCTGTTTCATATTTAAAATGATGTCTTGGAAAAAGAGAGGCGATAATATTTATTGCAAGAAAGAAGATTATTGCAAAAAATAAGATTACTATTTGTTGCGAGAGGACATGACGTACTCTTGGTAACGACACCCTCGAGGAAGATGACGTTGGGATCGTCAAACTGTCCCATGATGCTGGCCTCTGTCAAGAAGTCCAGTCGGTTCTTCTCCGTGGCGCCCGGCTTCAGGGTCTTGATGGCCACCGACATCTCCATGCGGGCGGGGACTCGCAACTTTCCCTTGCAGACGTCGCCAAACTCTCCTGGGAAAGAAACATAAACATTAGAGTAGGCTCCCTTAGGAATTATTGTATTACGTCGCAGCAGAATTCTTTCACCCATTTATATGCAACAATTCCCATAGGAGAGATATACATGTGACAGGCTCCCTTAGGATATACATGAGAGTAATCTCCCTTAAGACATTGCATCCTATCGTGATGGCATCGGAAAGGTAAATTACGTCATTATCAATGCTAGACATCTCTGATTGCCTTCAGCAAGGACAAAGTTGCATAAATTTTAAAGATACAATCAAGAAACTTGTCCACTGAAACAATGACTAGACCAAAAAAATGGAGATCATACAAATCGGGATATATTTTCAATCTTTTGAAATTCAAATTTCTTACTATTGTCATTGTCAGTCACATATTTTACATTAATAAATTGAGAAATAATCTTGAAATGTCACATGGTCATACCTCCTCCAATGACAGACTCGATGGTGATGTGCGATGCGTCGATCTCGCGCGTGAACTCGCGTACGGCTTGGTTGGGGTCCTCGTAGGTGTGTGGGTCGATGTATGTCCTCACGGAGCTGCCGCCGATTGAACCGGGGTGAGGTGGGAAAAGTGGCATCGTCACTGTGAGCAACAGGGGAGACAATTCAATTAGAAAACATTGGCATAATATATTTATTAAGCCGATTGGTTAATTATTGTTAAACGCCACTCAATATATTTCAACCACATTATGGCAAAAACAAAAAAAAATATACATATGCTTTTGAAATGGGATGTTATAATAATGTATGAAACACTATGGGTGACATCTATATTTCACACATTATGATGATTTATCTAAAAATAGAATCTATCGAATGACCTAACTTGGTAGCGGAATGATTGATGAATGGACGTGGTGCACAGATTACTGTTTAATGACTCCAGGATAAAATACCAAAAATTTGGAACTAAAACATTTACTAAAGACCTACGATCAATCATTGTATGAATAATTGGACACGAGTGATTAACAGACATGTGTGCACCACGAAAAGCCGTGAAAAAATGAAAATAAGAAGCGCTCAAGCTTGATGTGCGGAATGAAGCAATATTCTGGAATATTTTCCCCGGTACGCTCGCACCCACAACCATGCAGCACCCATGACATACATGATAATATGATAGCGGGAAACACATACATGATAATATGATAGCTGCCCATGATAATATGATAGCTGCCCATGATAATATGATAGCTGTCCATCACAGGGGAAACACATACAGGTGGGTGTAAAGCATAGATATATTTGGTACAGTGATTTATTTTAACATTTCTCATTCTAGTCATAACATTATGTTTCCTTTGTTTTATTATTTTGAAATGAATGCTCTATTTGATGAATTATTTAGATTCATGTCCTATAAGGCCCCTACAACATCCCACTAGATGCATGCTCTAAAAAGTCAATGTATGTCCTAAGATATGTTGATGTCCTAATATACTTATATGTCCTAAAATATTCTAATTGTATGTCCTACATTGCCCTATCAATTGAATGTCCTACAGCCTCCCACCAGTTGTACATTTCATAATGTCCTATCAATTTACATGCCATCAACTGCCTGTCCTACAACGTCCCACCAACTGCATGTGGCCCAACCATGATGCATCTTAACTACAACACTACTTCTAGTAACAAGGCATCACTTACATCCTCCGTTTATATGGAGGTGGGGGTCCATCGGTGGGTACTGAATAACTAAACAGAGAGAAACAGTCGTCACAACATCGCCAACACGTGAGGGGGAACTGCTCGGAACATTGTCAACATTTAGGTATGCAAGGGAACACAGTGAGTTAAAACATTGATATCAAATTTAAAAAAAGATTAAAATTCGATTTTCTCACACTATCATTGTAAACATTTAGGTAAGATAAGTACGGCTTCTAAAGAGATTTTGAAAAAAAATCCAGAGATTGTGGAAAACCTTGAGAGATTGGACAGCGTCCTTAAAAGAATAATATCGTTAAGATTCATGGTCATCATGCTCAGTAGGGTATTAACTTTAAATTGTGAAACATATCTCACTTCACTAGTACATGAATTGTTATTGATAAAAGGTTGTCAATTCAAATTAAGATTGTTTTAGTTTTCAAATTCCACTGCAGATTATTAAAAAAGATTAAACGAGAGAAAGAGATCAGAAGAAGAAAAACAAGTTTTGTAGAAGAAATACAGCTCGACCATGTCAAGATTGATGATATCCTCAATCAGGGCATCAGGTATTTAATAGACCCTTGTGTTAAGGATATTCACCATCTCGAACTGACAGAGGTGTAGACTGGCTAAGATTAGCTATGATGGTAAGTATGTACGTATATGTAAGCAGGCAAAGAATTCCAACAGTAAAAGTCTCATGCAATCAGTAGCGTAATTCAAACATTTTACTCCTCCAAGATAATTAAATTTTATGCTTTAAAAACGAAAAGAAGTTTCTTTAGAAAAAATGCATTTGCTTTCAGAGATGTGTGAAACATCACTTTAAAATCCATGAGCAAGTTCTATTTTAAAATATACACATTACTATTGAATGTGGAGTAAGCATCCTTTCATTTATACATTTCAGAATTTCATGCCAAGTTGCATTTTTAATTGTATCCATACTCAAGGAGGAGCAATGTTCATGAAACTCAACGAATGTTATGTCTGCAATATGAAATAGCGGCTGCAAGTGGGTCATCGAATTTCGAAGAGTATCATTTAAAACTAGGAATTCTGGTGATAAGCTAACAGA
>JAVCKZ010087007.1:0-12090 GCA_034780755.1 Lepetodrilus elevatus
AGTAACTGGTTGTATAAAGTACTTGTGTAGTCAAAACAAATTCATTTATTTTCAGGTAAAACCGTGCTAGACCACTAGCTCGGTTAACCATCTGTTATAAATGCCTTTAAGTGATATGTTGACACTTGTCACGGGGAACCCACACTTCTTTTAAACTATGTAATATTCTGTTATATTATATGCTTTACTGGGAACACTTTCCTAGGAAAGTCGATGATAAAGGTATAGGCCTACTAATGTCTAATTATACGGCTATAGTTATTTAGAAAGCTATAAGTTATTTTTAGTAGGATACGATTTCTTAATACATGTCTTTTCCAGGAAGTAGCTTAAGTACAATCGTACTACAGTAGACTAGATCATCATGCTTGGTAGCCTATACTAGGTATAGTATATTAGTAACTTATAGGCCCTACAGGTAATTGTATGAGTTACGTATACAATTGTATATAGGCCTAGTATACAATTTGTATATAGGCCTACAATACGTATGTATACACGAGACGTCATCGATTACCTGGGTAGATATCATGGAAAATCCGTTCCAATATAGAATTAGAAACTTAGGCAATAGGTCACGTGCATGTATACACAGTACACACAGTAGTGGCACACGTCTGGCAGACGGCAAGTAGTACCGTTGTCACGTGACAGACATCAGTTTACAACGGTAAACAAAGTCCATGTGAACGAAAAGCCAACACCCTTCGCGTTCATTGGCCGGGCACTAGTCACGTGTCATTTGTTATTGTTTGCTCGCAAACATTTGATTGGCTTGTTGGAGTTTACGCTGCTTACGCTAGCAAGATATAACCAGCGCTGTCAAAGTTGAGCAACCGTTTTAGTGTCTGTCTGTGGCTGTGAATATATCGCTCCTCGCTCGCTTCTCCTTTCTTCCCTGTCAGCCAACGTTTGTAAACCTATGTGTCTGCTATCGATCAGGATCTAGTGCATTCGATCCTGTGTTCGATTCCCTGGATAATAACTACAACTTCCCTACCAAGGTAAGTCTTTATATTTCTAGTCTGCTTTGTTGTCCTGCGCTGGTTTTAGGATCTGGAGCAGTGTGTGAGTGTAACAGTAAACTGGCTGTCGAGATTACAGGCTGGCTGAACAGCTGATGTTTGTTGTGGTTTGTGGCTGAGCTCAGATGACAGCCCAAGGGAGACAAGCGTTGTTTGTCTTTCTTGCTTGAATTCGTATGCCTGCAAGTTAAATGTGATAGGGATTGACAATATATAACAATAAGTAAGGTGATCCTATGATTCCGTAACATAGGCCTAATGTGATTCATTGTTCTCACAATGTTAAAACAAAGTAATTCTTTGTTTTTCAATTGCTTGATTGTACATGATTCATCCTCGAATCACAGACTATTGACTATACACATGACATCGATTATATGTAGTCATAATAGTATGAGAATATTAGGTGATAGGCATATGCCAAATTTTGAATGTTTGAGTTAACAAGTTATATTTGCATTGCTGGACAGGTACGGTATACATGGTATAGTTTCAATGTATAGCCTAATAGCACATACTATACATACTATTAGACCTATGTTTCTATAACTGGTCTGGGGTGTGGAACCAATGTGTATCAACTGTTAGTCTCGATCTCTACAGTAATAGTATTGTCTCTGTCTCTCACTCCCCCCTCTCTCTCTCTCTCACTTTCTCTCCCTCCTCCTCCTCTCTCTCTCTCTCTCTCTCTCTCTCTCGCTATCTAGTTCTCCTCTTATAATGGTTGTCCAAGTATTTATAACATTATACATTGATTTATGTTCTGTTCTGTTCTCTCTCTCTCGCTCTCTCTCTCTCTCTCTCTCGCCCCTCTCTCTCTCTTTCTCTCGCTATCTAGTTCTCCTCTTATAATCGTTGTCTAAGTATGTATAACATTATACATTGATTTATGTTCTCTCTCTCTCTTTCCACACACAGTGCACACACACTCTCACACACACACACACACACACACACACACACACACACACACACACTCGCGCACACTTACACACACACACACACACACACACTTACACACTTATCATCCTCTACTTTATCTGTTTGATTTCTACTTACCAACAAGATAGCTTACCATATCCGTGTTCCAGATACCAGACACAAACTTTACCTTGTACTTCGTGTTTTATATTTTACCATCTGGTCACTATATAGTTACATTTCAATAGGAGTTTTATCATTTTCCAATAACCAACATACTAGTGTTTATCAACTTCAGACAGACAACAGGCGTCGATGACATTCAATGAGTGTATCTATCGACATGTTTGATTGGCATGTATGCATAACAAGCTGTCAATCATACGTTCTCAAGGAGTACTTGGTGCGAGATCGGCCCTATGTCAGTTGGTCGCGTGCCATATCTAGATAGTGTATTACTATAATTTCCAAATCTAGTAATGTATTCCTTTATTATAACGATAATTGTGAACTAATATGAGTTACAATGGATGTACTATTGAATATGATGTATGTGTATGTGTTTATGTGATGTCGATCGTAACCGAAGTAGGCCTATAGATACAATGTATGCAATGTATGCTGTATACCATTGTGAGTGGTTTAAGCTAATAACACTTGAAACTTGATACACAAAACATTAATGATTGCACTTGGACAAGCTACGCATACTTAGTGGTTGTGGGGTGCATGAGTGAATGCATGCATGAGTGTGTTAGAATATGTATGCAAATATGCTAAGTATTATGTACGTATGCACGCCAGCCAAATTGCGAAGTACAAAAGTATCACCCTTCATAAGCGACTATGCCATTTCATATATACTATGAAGGAACAATGACCAAAATATAGTGTGCCCAGACCATTCATTTAACAGGGTTCTAGTTTTTGTTGTTGATGTTTTTGAATTGAAGTGTAGGGCTGCTTTCAAGATAGTTTCGATCGTATCTCTTCCAAATACTTTTGAGCTTTTATTAATGTACATAGGTGAATCATATAATCAGATAAATATATTTAAAGCAGCAATTCATGTTTTAGATTATCGAATTTACTTTAAGTAGTAGTAGTAGGCCTACTAATATAAACTCAATATCGTATATTTTAATTACAATTTATAATTATTGTTATATTCAGAATTGTAATACTATACATAATTGTACTAGTAATTATTAGCTTGTCTAGTAGACCCTATACACGATCGTACTATACACTCTTCAATAAACATTATATTAATAATAAGATATCCTATACAGACAAACAGACATAATTATATTGTATTTACGTCTCACTAAGCATAACCAAATACAAATAAATCATATACAAATCATTCTGAAATAATTACTACAGACGAAATATTACAAATAATACACAATGAAATATTTTATAGTTCGATTTCGATACTTACTACTAAAACGCACTCGAATATGTGTGTGTTATCGTAAGTATAGAAATAGAAAATAAGGAGAAATAATTGTATCCTTTTCATTTGTGTTAAAGCCAGGCATATCTTTGCATGATTAAGAAAACATGTAACATACATTATTTATGATTTAAAAAACTACCTTGGTTAACATTGTGGAATTATTATGTGTTTCCAGAGTTATTCACGATGCACGCGGACCGCCAAGAAAACGACAGACTGAATCAGGCCGCCCAGCTCTCGTACGAGACTCAACAGATGACGCCTATCATTAAGGAGGAGCTACGCCTGTCAATCATGAAGAAACGACACGACAGTGGTCAAGAGGAAATCAAAGTCGAATTCTCAGAGCCGAGATCTTATGAGGTAAGACTATTGAAATAAAGGCCCAAGGTGGCGACGTGCGCACGAGAACGTGTGCGCAGCAATGTGTGCGCAGCAATGTGTGGATGTATATATGTCGATTAGCAATAGAATGTACTTTTAGAACATGTTTCTAGTATAGATGCTTATTGTTTAATAGTCACGACTCACGACTAGCCTACGTAGTTTACAGGCCTATGTATATGATAGTTTGGGTGTCCCCCCCCCCCTCCCCCCGTTAATGTGGACTATAGTTAGTTATTTAATAACAATTTGGAATCTCTACTTTATGGGTTTGTTGGTTTTAGTTTGTTTGTTTGTTGTTGGTGATGTTTAAAATTTAATTTAGTTTCAATTTTTCTTTCTTTTAATTTGAAAATTTATTTGTTTCGTTATTGTATTTTCTTCTAAAACTGATATTGTGTTACATGTGGAACATGTTATCGATTTATATTTTTTGCTTTTAATATCAAAATAGAAACAGTGTTTCTGATAGATTATATTATTGTGCCCATTCGCTGTTCCAGTTGACCCCCCACGAGAAGCAGAAACGTGAACGACGTAGAGAACAAAACCGAAGAGCTGCAAGAAAGTGTCGACAAAAGAAGAAACTTCTCCAATCCGGAAAACAAGAGGTAAATTTATATAAAACAATCATTTTATTACGACTGTCTACAACATGACCAATCGGGTCACCTCGGACTATATCCACTTTGCTCTAGTTTATTATTATACCAAGGTCTGTGATCCAGTCCCGTGGGTTAGCCGTCGTATCTTGTGTTAATATAACATGGAATTCTTCATACTGTAGGCCCTATTGAATATATGTCGATCCTTCCTAAAGTAGAAAATATGCCCATTTTGTATGTGGTTACCTTTTATATATTTTATTGAGAATGTTAATTATTTTCACATGTTTTATCTCTTTCAGGTGTTTACCAATATAATTACCCAAAACTCACAACTGCATGCAGAAGTGAAAACACTGCGGAAGGAGAGAAGAAAGCTAGGACATGTCCTAGACACACACATCAAATCCGGATGTTGTCAACTTACGAATGGCCAACCTGAGGAACTACTTCTTGCAGCTGCGCAAAACTTAGCATCTCCCTCCAACAACCCGAGTGTATTCTCAGAAATAGCGGCCCGACCCCGACATAATATATCTACGGAACATCGACTCGATTCCCTTCCATCCTTCCCAGATACGTTTCTAGAACTGGCTTCTCCATCCACTATCGAGAATGACGTGTTTCAGTTTCCCGCCCAATCGGACATGCGCAGTGAAGTCTACTCCACCGGAAATCCATGGTCGGTTTCGTCCGATGAGATGATACCTGGAGACAGTCTACCGGAAGTCATTTTTGACGCCATGGACTCTGCGAATGACGACG
The DNA here is from genome assembly GCA_034780755.1 of Lepetodrilus elevatus. NCBI lineage: Eukaryota > Metazoa > Mollusca > Gastropoda > Lepetellida > Lepetodrilidae > Lepetodrilus > Lepetodrilus elevatus. The sequence continues at coordinate 5,163 of JAVCKZ010087007.1, forward strand.
TGTTCTACCAACATCCGGTGGACAAGATGGCGACCGGAAGCTGGGAGGAGGTGATGCCCGAAGATGTGGACGAAGGACGAGACTGGATGGAAAACGTCGATCTACTTACGGCACTAGCAATATGCCCAGATCAACATTTTGTAAATCCGACTTCTATCAACGAGCCTTAAATCCCTACGCTAGAATCGAACAACGACAAGGCCTATACTACAGAAGGTTCTCGAGCCTATGCAAAATGACCCCGGCTCGAAGATGCGGCACAAAAGTCGTAACTCTTCTCCGTCTAAACACCATTCGGGCTGACTTAGATGAGTTTCTTACAAAGTGTTCCGCGTTCCGACTTACACCCGACTACAGACGTGTTCGAACCCAACATGGATTCATATGTTTTTCCATGTATGAAAACCGTAATGAAATGCCGTCTCAGAATTCCTGTTGCCCGATCCTGTCATCACTAGAAGACGTACCTGTAGCAGACAGGATTTATTTAATCCTGTCTTCTGATTGTACAGGATGCAAAGTCAAGTGTATATTTAGTCAATATTTGCGGGACGGGTAGCATGGAATCAACTGTTTGAATGGTATTTCCTCATCAACCCATCGTACGTCGGCCCCTATCATCGCGCTATAAACGCTATATCTACCATGCTAATAGAGATCGACGTTTTTCTACGTTACCCTTAAAACGCGAGAATTCCTGTGTAATACGTCACATAATGTTGGTGATCATGTGATATTATTAAAATGCACGTTCTAACTTCCAATTTAACGTGGGTAAGCCTGGTCAATTATCATGTGATCCACAACATTATATTAAGTACTACGCAGGAATTCTCACATTTGAAGTTTAATATGATAAACCTAAAGATATCTATTGAGCAATGATGGTAAACTTACAAATTATCATTCATCGTAAACCTCTAATTGTGAGTTCATTATGTTTGTCATAAATATCATACATTATAAACTCATTGTTAGCATATTTGTTTATTAACCCATTAACCCATTGATTAACGTACAGTATTGCAAATCAAGTCCAATGTTACACACATTTTTTCAATCAAGTTACTTTTATGAATTGTCTACAGCCAGTTTATAGTTATTATAGTACACATCAGAACATTATTTACTCATTACTGTATATAATGACACTACATGTACATGTATAGTACATTTCCATTCTGTATATTAGTGCTACATATATCATTGTATATACATTCACACATTGATGTAACACATAGAAGACGCCCTATACCAAGTGTTCAAGTAGTGAGCATGTTCAAGCCTAGTTAATTTTCAAGTCTTAAGCATGTTCAAGTCTCATTCAAGTTCAAGTGTTTACCATGTTCAAGCCTTTATCATGTTAAAGATTTTATCGTATTTTATTGCTACGCACACCTCCCAGTTCTATGCATCTTAAAGTACTATTCATGTTCAATTCATGTGCACGATGACGTTATGCTTGTTCTTAAAGTCCTAGGTGGTGTTCCATTGACAGTGTTGGACGCACATTCTGGACAGGGGGCTGCTCCTTTCTAGCTGTTCTGTCTGTACTTTCTGTCCGATGCATGCGCGGTTACACTGTGCGGTGTTGATCCCTGTAACTGCGCATGCGTCGGACAGAAAGTATAGACAGAACACCTAGAAAGGAGCAGCCCCCCTGTCCAGAATGTCAATGAAACACCACCCTATGCTTGTCCGGTTAAAGGGGCTATCATAATCAAATGTTTATACTTTGCTACATGTTTGATATTATAACATGGCCTTGCTAATAATGGTTGTTACTCTATAAGTGACTTTCCAAGACACTCGAGCTTCAATATATGAGTACCCCTGGTGTGAAATACTTGATTTGTATACATATACCGTATTCGACGTATTAACATTTATATCAGAAAAACTTTTTGGATCACAAACAGTTACTGTAGTCTTTATAAAGGATCTTCTAAATTCTAGCATTAAATCCCTTGGGAAAAATCTTTTTAAAAAATAATTGAAAAGGAAAATATAAAAAACATTATTTTTACATTTTTTGTTGGAGCAGGGCGTTTAATACGTCGAATACGGTACTTAACTTGTTATACTAAACGCACTTTTGGCATAATGTGTAATGCATGTTTAAAAGATACCAATTCATACCACTTTAGGCACCATTTCAAGGCTAACCAAACGCCAGATACTTAAGCCAACTTGGTATCCACTGAATGAACCGTGATAAAACAATGTTTTATTATTTTATTTATTTTATGTACGAAAGAGAAATACCAGAGAATGGCAAATAAGTTAGGGTAGCAAATATTATTAGCAGGAATAGTATACATTGTACCAGAAAACACAGATCTCTAAACGATGTTTGTTCATTACTTAGAACCTCACGTATGTTCTAGTCTGATATTATTTCATTCTCGGTTTGTCAAAATAATCATTTTATAATCCTGTCATTCTCATTATCGCCATTATACACCATGCTTTTGCATGTGTCCATTTGTATAATTCAACGGGTTTCACAACAACAAAATGAAGACAATGTAATAATAAATACTTGCGAATGACTGCATCAGGGGCGCGTTCAAAGACACAAGCGCTGAGTAAGCCACTTGGCTAAACTGGTCCCCTGTCCCATGTACGGTCTATGCGACTCGTGAGACAATGGCTAGTTTGGTAAGCCGCTTGCAAGCCTCTTGCGTGTTTGAACGACCCCCGGGTTTTGATAAATTCAACAGACAAAAACTAAGAAAATATTTAAGAAATATACTTTTATCATAGCTAAATTGATTTGGACTTTGCGTTGGTCTAGATAAACTACGATCTATGTATAACTGGTTATGTAATATATAAATGACATTGTATTATGCTAAGTAATTATTATTATTCTTATGCTAGTAATTGTTTGGCTAAGGGTAAATATTCCGCAGGATAATGTGTGATAAAAAATAAACATTTCCAAATTGTACTCAGTGCAGTAACTTGTATTCTCTACAGTGCTCGATGAAGGAATACAATTTGTATTCTCTGTACAGTACAGTGTTCCATACAAGGATGCAATGTTTTTGAGCTTTACACAATATCCATGTTGTCAATATTTATGCATTTTTTCGCATGTACATAATTTATTTTTGGTGGTAATAATTTTGATTACCAACACAATAAAGTGCTAACGTTTTAATGTTTTGTTTTATTATGTGTTTCCCCGTCAAGACCACACTAATCGATGACGTCATTAAACGGTAAGATCTAAGGTCCGGACATATACGGTTAACCGGACCCTTCCAGGAACTCTGATTGGCTTACTTGACTCAAAATTTGCATACAATCTTTTGGGTCACGTGTCGAGAGGTGAGCCAATCAGATTTTCGGAAATTGTGTTCGGGTCCGGTTAATATACCGCAAGTTCCGGGTCCGGGAAATAGACCTCGTCTCGTTGGGCCAACAGGTAGTTACATGGCGAGTGAGGTTGATGTCGCCTATTATGTCATTCCTGTTCGGAGTAGATACTTCAATGGTAATGCATTATAGTAAGGCCCATAAACCACGGCTGATGCTGGCAGACATTTGATGATAGATTTATTACTAATAATAGTGTAGCGTCTTGTGCGTATAAGAGTCTAGCGTGATAATAATACGCATACTTATTATTGTTTCATTAATCAGCGAATGCATGCCAATATTTCTCGTCGCCAATGTGAAATAGGAAGCATATAAGTGGGGCAAATTCTATTTTTAGACATATCCGGTTTAACGATTTTGGCGATAAGCATGTAGGTGACATGTGCGTGACTGTTGTTATTTGTACGTACCTTACGCGTGAACCATGATGAATAACATGATTCATCTCTGAATTAAACACAAATTTAAGCACACGATCCTAATTAAGATTTATCTAGGGTTTTAGTCAACCTTGGCCTAGTTTTCCTATCATCGGAAGTGGGAAAATTCTGGGAATTTCTTGGAATTCTAAAAATAGATCTGACCTATTTAGGCTCCCAATTGGTCCACCCCGCGAAGTAGGTCAAGTCTATTTTTAGAATTTGCAAGTCTTCCCCAGAATTGTCAAAGTTCAGGTAATAGGCAAACAGGAGTAACATTGTATGGTAGGCTACGTAAACAAAGCAAATTCCACGCACATGACATGTCACATACACTGTTATCACCAGAATGGTTAAACCGGATACGTCTAAAAATTGAAGTTGACACGTAATATGTATACATGTTATCGCTTATATAGATCTATATTATCACAATGTAAACGTCATATCAAATTGATAGCATAATAAATCTCGGGCTCTATTCTCGAAACGGTCTTACCATCTTCTTAGACTAAGAACGTTCTTAAATTTATCTTAAAGGCATAATATCACAGATGGTTGACCGAGATTGTGGTCTATCACGGTTTTACCTGAAAATAAATGCATTTGTTTTAAGTACACAAGTAATTTATACAACCAGTTACTTATTCCACATGTCTCACTAGTTATTAACATATTATTTTGTATTACTATTTATTAATTAGCAACGACTCGCACATAAGTGGCGCCAGTGGTCGTGACAGAGACTTTGACCGTGTTCACTGTGTAGAGTTAGCTCCCTTAGTCAGGAAACCAATCAGAGTAAATGTGGGATTGTTGGACGTATTTTATACTGGTTATACCAGGAAATGTAAACTGCAATGGAATTGTACCTATCCTACAGCGGTAAAAATATATTTGGAGGTACAATACGGGTAGCGATGAATTTTATGCTAAGAGCATATACTTTGCATGTTTAACTCTAATTCGATCGAAAACGACAACTTAATCTCTGTCAGACTGTTACGTCTTTAAAGGTACCTATAGCATGAGCTATTCACGTTCTTAATGTAAGAAGATCTTAAGAAGTTTCGACAATATGGGCCCCAGGTTATCATAATAAGAATCCCTAACTCTGGAAACTAATCATTTGATTCAGACATGTTTTCCATAACTTCTGAAATTCACTAAGTTAGATTTCCGAAAAGTGTAAATGAACAGGTAACATACAATGGAGCGTTCCTTATAATACCTATGCTATTTACACTTGGTTTCCGGAGCAGGGGGGCCTATTCTCGAAACGTTCTTACGATCGTAAGACAATCTTAGCGATTCTTATTAGTATGGCTACGAACGGTACTTAGACTAAGAAGTTCGTAAGTACGTTTCGAGAATAGGCCCTCTGGAATTAACTCATGTTCGATTGTTTTTCGGGATACGTTCGCGATACTGTTTCTTCGATAGTTTTCTACCATTTGCCTGGTGACAGGTATAATCTTCGTCAGCAACACCTGCGATTTCATCATGTCATGGTTGAAAATAGGTCTTAAGTCATGTACTGTATACGGCATTACTCACCCTATACAAGCTGTAGTACCGGCTAGCCATCTGATTGGTCAATAAAGTAACACTGTCGTGAGACGCGAGTCTATGGTTGTATGCATTCCTGTATTTTAAAGCAGAAACACTTAATCTATATTCTAAGATATGATGTTAACTACCAACAACAATTAACGTTGCTCGTGTTTACTATGAATAGGTATAACCTAAGACAAATCACCTTTTTAATGTTGCAATATCACTTACATTTTTATTATTATTATTTGTTTTTATATTATTTATTAAATCTACAAAGATTATTTGGCATTGCAATGAAATAAATACAATATTTACATGAATAATATAGAATGAATATAGACGAATCTGGAGTCGCTAAGCGCTGTATATGTAGAGCATGGTTCTAAATAGAAGTTCATTTCTGTATTATTTCTTTCTCAACGGACCACCATTTTCTTGTGAACACAAATTATTATGGCACACTGGGATGGAATCCGCACATAAAACTGACGTAATTATCAGAATTGTGCTCACCGTTGTCAGAGGATAGGCCTAGTTGTAAGTAATGATAGAAATACAATAATAATAATAATAATAATAATTATTGTAATAATAATAATAATAATAATGTGAATATTTATATTGCGCCAAACTCCATGATCATATCGCTACTACGGATATGTGCATTCAATTCCTTCTCAACTCCCTGGGGAGTATACAACCCAAGCTTCCATTCAAGGCGCTACAAGGTTATCAATCACATGTCCATCTCATCCTACCGGGTACCCATTCTCTGCTGGGTCAACAGAGGCATGTACGAATTAAGCCACTTGCCTACTTTTAAAATGACACCACAGGTTATTCAGCCTGTGATTCACGTTATCATTCACATGTCCATCTCATCCTACCGGGTACCCATTATCTGCTGGGTGAACAGAGGCATGTTCGAATTAAGCCACTTGCCTAATTAAGATGACACCACAGGTTATTCAGCCTGTGATTCACGTTTGTTCTCTCTCAGAAATATAATAGTTGCATCAGAACATGTAAGAACTTCGTTAGTGACCTTTGATCTATGTAAATATTATCTTGCCATTGCGATACAGTCGAAATACAAGAGTAGTCGTTATAACGGGGGTGGGGGGGGGGGGCGGTAAATCATGAGCTGCGTAAAAGCTATTAAGTCTGAAATGATCACTCTTCTTTATATATGTTTTGACTGACGTTTTATATATTTTGATTGACTGACATTTGGCGCTTGTCAACTGAGATAATGACCATGCGCGGAGATAGTGATATTTGAATCAACTATCAAGTGTTTAGATGTTTGCTTTACATTTGTATATACTTGGCAACGTACCAGGATTCAACGTGCACGTGTTCAGTTAGCGACGTGACTGTATATTATATTGATTATTTATATATACGGACACCACCTGCAGCTAAATGGCTGACCTTTGTGCCCAGAGGTCATACATAACTGTTTTAAAAGTTACTATTATAAAACGAAATAGCAGTGATGGAAAGGAAATTTAAAATAAATGTTAAAATATGAAGAAATTACAATTGCATTGAAAAATGGTATA